>CABFOW010006713.1:0-29655 GCA_902141385.1 Timema californicum
TTCCGGTCTTTATCTCGAGTGGCGAGCATCTGCTCTTTGTTCTTTAATTGTTTATTATTCTTTCATAAATAAAACTAACAATTATCTTATTCTCTATAATAATATGATAACTTAAAAACTATATTCTTGTATTTCATGTTTTATTTAATTTAAATTTAATTGAAAATACGTCTTATTGTAAAAAAAGTAAATATTAACTTGTAACTTTTTTTATTAATATAGTTCGTTTTAAATTTACAAGTTTAATATAGTACAAAAAAACTGCATGTTGTTACTATGCATATTTTCTAAGCAATAGAATAAACAAATTTATCGTTCTTATATAGTAGATATCCAACTTAATCTTAAGGTTTTACTAATTTTGAAATGTGTTTCATAAAATGAAATGTTTGAATTTTGTACTTTAGAAGATAAGGTGGAAACACAATCTAGTGCTTAGGCCTAGACTTCTAATTTATAAAACATAAAATTTATTATGCTTTTGCCATTGAAACCATATTAACCCCCTACTATTTTTTTTGAGGTATATTTTTAATTTAATTTTAAGATTTGATTTAGATCGTACGTTTATTGTTATATTTATTTCAGAATTTTTTTCCAGATATTCTTATCGTTCTGAAATATATATAAAGGTTTTTTTTATAGAAGCATTTTATAATATATGTTAAAGCTAGTCACAAAGTTCATAATATACTTTTACACCAAATTTACACAAACTTATAAGTTGTATACAATAATTCACCTTTAAATATATAGGAAATAATTTTATTTTATAATTTGGATTTATTATAATGTAACCATCGATAAATATTGATCAATTTGAGGGGGAGGAGGGGCTTACAATATACTCATATATACTTCTATTTTTTGAGCAGGACTTTTCTTCTAACCAATAATAGTAGGAATCTGGTGGGGGGACAAAAGTATCCCAAATTATTCTTCCTACCAAAATTAAGGGATAATTCCCTGTTTCCCCCAATTGCATATTATGAATTCGGGGTATTCAACATATATTCAAAACTATTAAGTGTTGTTTAACATTAAATTTGTGAAATATTTTCATTGCATATCATCTGTGTTTCACCCTACTAATTACGGAACTATATATTAATTTAGGTTAGTTGTGATTTTCTAAATATGTGTTTTATTCTAGAAATGGTACGAAGATATATTAGAACTTCTGAAGGGAATGGTTGACTTCAGCATGTTCCTTGAGTTACACTTTCTGATGATGTCTTTGTCAACCATCTTGTTGTTCACGTGGTTCGTCGTTCCGTACTTCTATCTAGCAGAACACATTACACATAATGGCTACACCGAGCAAGATGCTTCAGTCATGCTGTCAGCCATTGGAATTACAAACTTCATCGGCATGGTGGGTAGAACAGGGGAACGTCCCACTAATTATTGAAAGGAACTACACCAGACAAGATTATTGACTATAGGCACTGGGGTTGACGCTTACTGAGATGCTAGTGGTAGGATCTTGCAACACAAAAGTTAAGGACATTGCTAAAACACTTTTTTTTTAGCCACCGGTATTTAACGTGCACTTTTTGAACCGACTGATTATCTCAGTACAGTACTTAAAATCTAACTTACATCTATAACAGACACAACACCCAGTCCCCGGCCATTAATTCATCCCAACGGAAGGGGAAACCTACATTTCAGTAAAGATAAATTTTTCGGTCATCTTGGGAATTTAACCCGGGATCTTTATTTCAGTAGAACGACACGCTACCAACTGAACTAAAGTGTCGGACTATACTAAAACATAAAGCTAAGTTGTGGTGCACTTTGGTTTCACACATATTTAAACTTTGTTTTATTATAATAATCTGATGAATCAAGCATTAGGTCTCAGAGTAAGATAATAACAACTATTGTACTAGGATGTTAAAACACAAAGGATGTATAATATTTTATTATTTTCCAGGTAAGAGTTGAAATTAAGAAAAAACTAATTAGTTGGGTTCGCCCGGTTAAAAGAAATAGATAAAATAAATGTATTGTTTATATTTTCGTGAATCTGGACTATTTTTAAAATACGAGTAAAGCAAATAACCGGGTCAGGAAAACAATTAATTTGAACTTATTTGTTTTTGTAGACAGGACTAAGCTCTGTAGGCCTACACATTGATATTTGTAGTTTCTGCAGGACAAATACGGTCACCACTGCGCTTAAAAATTGTCATCAATGTGCAGTGCATTTTTGACAAAAATATAACTGAATATTCATCTCAAATTTTTATATTGCTAGTTTATAGATTATGAGGTGATCTGGTGGTCTAGGTGTAAGGTGTCAGACTTATGTGCTTGGTGTCCGGGGTTCAATCCTCGGTCCCAGCACAGATTTATCTGATTTCCAAACCTTTCTTTAACCTCTGAAAAGACGTGTTTTAGTTACAACTTGTGAATGTGTGGAATGCCAGGCCTCCATTGCGGTTCGGATTCCACGTTAAACTGTAGGTCCTCCATTTAATCTCACAATCCCCCTACTATTACAAATAGCGTAAGTGCGTATAACCCGAACGGGTAGTAAGACTCATACCCTTCATAGGAGGTTCTCCATAAGG
Source organism: Timema californicum (assembly GCA_902141385.1). NCBI lineage: Eukaryota > Metazoa > Arthropoda > Insecta > Phasmatodea > Timematidae > Timema > Timema californicum. The sequence goes on from CABFOW010006713.1 coordinate 2,580, forward strand.
GGGTCAAAATCTGATGGCGAGGAGACATCTACAGAATTCTCTTGCTCCTTGAGAGTAGGCCACGACAAATACATCGAAATCTTCCGGCTTGCATAACTTGCTCATGGCATTGGACAGACATCTGAAGAAAACTATTACCGTTCTTTATAGCGAGTTGAAGCCGACGGAAAGGAAAGGGGGTAGCAGAGGAAAAGTCAGATCGAGAGCATACACAAGATTACCTCAAATTTATTTTGACATATTTACTTTACGTATGTTCTTTTAAAGATAGTTCCTTACTTCTTTCTTTTCTAATATTGTTTCTACTAGATGTAGTAGAAAATTTTTCAACACAATATTATAGTTAACATTATTAATCATATCATTTTACAACATCTAATATTTACAAATATACAATATTTAGGGTACCTTCTTTAAATGGGTTACATGAGCCCGACGACTTTGTTGCTCATACTCCACGAGTAAGATGAACGGATACAGGTGTTAAAAAAGAACTGATTCTCCGTGGACCGCTCCACCTTGGAGTGAGCTTGGCAGAGATCCTGTCGGAAGCTGAACTCAATGGGAAGGTGCGGCACATTACCGTATAATTTACAACATTTACAGGCAACCGACCTCGGTTGTAAGTCGCGGACACCCTGGCTTTGGATCTCCGCAAATTATGAAAGCCAAGCTTACACTTTTCATAATACATGGAGGTCCCACAATTCCCAAGCAGAGGGTCAACGTCCCAAATTGCCAACAAGGGATGACTCACTTCCCTGCCAAGTAACAAAGAGGAGGGGGTAGCTCCTGTAGACACGTGAATAGCTGAGTTAAAAGCAAGAGATAGAAAGTTTAGCTCCTTGTCCCAGTGAGGCTGGGAACTACCATGATAAATGGTCAAAGCAATATTTAGGTTTCTATTAAATCTCTGTAACTGATTAGGTGCAGGGTTATACGGACTAGTAGTTACATGTTTGATTCACCACGCAAAACACATGTCATGGAATACATTGGATCGAAAACAGGGTCCATTATCACTGACTATTTTTCTAGGTGCTCCAAAAATTGCCCATACTCTATCAGACAAAGCTTTAACGGTGGTCGAACATTTCATATTCCTTAGGGGGATAATAACAACAAACTTAGAAAACCCATCAATGAGATTAAGAACACAGGTATTCCCATTGTTAGAACGAGAGATGGGTCCCACGAAGTCCACAAACACAATATCCCACGGGTTATGAGCGACATCTGAAGCGTGCAACCCATAACGAGTGTTCTGAGAGGGGGGTGTTTAGGAGCGGATGTGTTTGAAAGCACCCTGTCACCATACTTGTTAAATATTTTGCTAGAAGGCATGTTGGCGGTATCCAATCCCATCCAGCCATGGTGAGTAAGTCTTGAAGCATATTATTCCTGGATGTATCAGCTTTAATTATCTTCCTTGGATTCCACTTTTATAAGTTTAGTATTTTTATGCAGATTTGTATTATTAAAATCCTTTGTAGTATTTTCTATTGGAAGCAGGTTGATCATATCCGAATCCATCCAGTCGTTAAAAGTAGGTTTTGAAGGATATTATTATTAAATATCTCAAATCTAATTCACTTCTTTGTAGTTTGCTAATATAATTATTATAATTTCGTATTTTTATGTAGCTTAATTGTGTATGTGCCAACTTTACATGATTGACACGCTAGAAGACGTGGTGCTAATAATAATAACAACAATAGTGTAAGGTGTTAAACCTACACGTGTCCGACTTATAGTTCTATATGTTTAACAATGAGGAGGTCCAATGAAAATTTACAGAAATAAGGAACAAATCAAATTAAAATTGATTTAATAAAGCCTACATAGGAAAAAATCTAGGAGGAATTCAATGCACAAATGTGGCATTTTCTTCTGGCTTCTAATAGTATAAAAAATCAAACACACATTGAAACACAAAAGTTTTTATGTTTCGACATTACCGCTCTTACTTCTCTATTTTTTTTAAATGAATTTGGCCTTGTAGACGATCCGTGGGCTCTAACTAGCCAACTAGGTATCTATTTTAAATTGAGTGATTTTTTGATCCAGTCATTGGATTCACTCAATCTTTTTTTTTAACTGAAGATTCATGTAAATACAAATAATAATAATAGATTTACTAAATTATTTCTGTCAACTGCTTTAACTCACTTGTTTCGTTTATCTTCATCTCAAGGCCTACCAGGAAAGTTATAAAATACTCTATGTATTCCTTGGTGTTTTCATATAGTGAAACATACTACAATATAACCGCGATCTCACTATGACGCTTTAGACTTGATATTTTTATTGTGTCGTACTCAATACAATAAGACAGTTTAAAGATGTGTGTAACGTCAATAAGCAGCATTTAGATTTGTGGTCCTCACTTTTGTGCTTCAAGTTCCTTCCGCTGACAGCGCAATATGTATCAACGCACGGTACCTCAGCCTATGACTATCAAACATATTGTAATCGTATAGATTATTTACCAAGATGATTTTTATTAGGTTCACTTTCTACTGCTCCTATACATAGTATTCTTATCGTGATTGGTGGTCTTGCTACTGGAACCCACTTCACTGGCCGCGTGGTGCAACGCGTCACTCTCGCACTGATGGGGAGATCGGGGCTCAAATCCTGGTAGCGTGTATTGAGGGTGGTTTTCCACGCTCCCTCTACACAAATGATTGTACAATTCTTTTGAATTCAACTTTCCTCATTCCTAACACATTAGCATAATTAGTACATAATTATTCATGCGTATAACCCGGAAGGGCTATGTGGTCCTATAAAAATACTACTTGAATTTTCAAAAGAGTTCTCATAATCTACCACCTTGATTGTAGGATTTGTCAATCTTGTAGTCCTAGTAACTGTATTTAATGTCAATAATTAATGCTTTATAGTTATTTATATGTAGTATATTAATACATAGACACGGTACTCGTGAGAGTATAGATTTGTTGAAGCTATATACTTGTGATGTGTGTTTTAGGTCGCCCTTGGATGGGCAGGTGACCAGAAATGGATGAACGTGACGAAAACATATGCAGGTTGCCTGGTAATGTGTGGAGTCGCAGTATTAGCCATGCCTCTGTTTACCTTCAACTACATACTGCTCATGTCCTCGGTCGCCATGTTTGGTCTGTTCTTCGCTTCTAGCTTCTCGTTCACGCCTGTCATACTAGTGCAGCTCATACCTCTTGAACGCTTCACAACAGCTTATGGTCTAATACTCTTATGTCAGGGCATAGGAAACCTCATAGGCCCGCCATTAGCAGGTATATATCTCCCCTATCAACATACTAATGTGTTAGAAAGTAAACTAACTCAAAGGTGATCTTACCAGATTTTAATTTATAATTTAAAAGATTTCCCTTTGTTATTATTTTTAAGCTGTATAGTTTTATTCTTGATTATTTCATAATTAGCAAGACATTGCACTTTGTATGGAAATTATAATATATTATTAGAGTCCTTGAAACCATACCATCATCAGTTCTCATCTCCAGTTTCCCAATGAGGTTGACCACTGTTCTCCATTTTGTCGTCCTGTCTTTGTACACTTATTTGGGTTCATAGGTTTTTCCAGGTCTAACATTTTACTTCCACATCCTTTCTGATAAAGTCATTAAATCTTTTTCTGAGTATTCTGACTTCCCTCCAAGGCCGTAGCCAGCCAATAATTTCAGAGAGGTTTGGTGGGCACATCCACCAATTGCCGAAAGCTAAAAAAAAAGTATAAATGATAAACATTTCTAGAAGCTATCAGAAGTGTTTTTTAGGAAACATAACCGCCAAAAGTTAGGAAAAATTCTAGATATTAAACACCTTTAAAAGCTATCAGAAGTGGTTGTTTTTTTTTGCAACATAACACCATAACTGCTGAAGGCAAGGAGAATTTATTATTATTAAACACCTCAAGAAGATCTATGAGTTGCTTTTATGGTGACACAGCCCCCTAATTTGTACTTGTATCTCAATATTGATATTGTTTGAACCATAAATAAAGCCATGTATATTTTGTTAATAAAATTTCGGGGGGGGGGGGATTGAACCCCCAAAAAAAGGCTACGGCCTTGCTTCTCTTAATCTTTTAACTTTTATGAAATAGCAGGTATTTGTTAATGATTTAATGAAATTCTTAATTAACGTTATCAGACTTTGTGTGTGAAATTATAAAAAAATATGTAACATTTTAAGTCTACTCACAGGTTCAGTATATAAAAAAATATGTAACATTTTAAGTCTACTCACAGGTTCAGTATGAATAAGAACTATATTCTTCTTCATCCCCTAAATTTCTCATTCTAATTAACAAATAATAATTTTCCTGAGATAATTCCACGAAAGTTCCTGCTTTATATAAAAAATTTGAATGCTGAAAGACAAGTGAATTTTTTTTATCGTTGTGACAATAAATTAAATTTTCTGTTAACGATGGGAGGTTGACACACAATAGTAGTTATTTAACAAGCAGTTAGACATACAAAAGCTGGAAGAGCCAAATTCATATACTCAAACTATGAAACTAGGATTGTGTGGGATCCCGAACTTCGGAGAAAAATTCTGGAAATTGGTTGTTCCCGAAACTAGCTCGGGAAAAATATATTTCATGAAAACATATAAAAAAGTTACAGTTATTAATGTCGCGTTTGTATTTAATTTTTGTTAAGTAGATGGATACCCGAAAATCCAGTCACTTTTTTTTAACTACCTTACAACATAAACTAGTGGTATTAAATAATATAACCACACTATATATAACTGAGGGAAATATATTTTTAGCTCAAAATAATAAAGTGGCTTTTAATATTAAGCTGTACACGAAATACACTTACATCACTCTTATTTGAATAAAGACAGGTCCATGCGTATAACCCGAACGGGTAATAAGACGTCGTGATGATAATAATAATAATAATAATAAGACAGGTCCTTTACGTAAATATTATTATTCGTAATGGCTTCCATATGATTTTGTATCCTAGATAATAGATTTTAAAGTTGGGCCAACTAATGTTGTTGTGTTAGAATGCCGCAGCACTTTCTGCGAGAAGTTTAGTAACTAAAGCATAAGAGGTAACCGGGCACACTGACTCAGTCGAGAAATGTGTTTGTTATTTATATGAATCTGACTGTGGTGTGGTTCACTATTATTTATTCACTTTAGTTTGAATGTTTTAATGTTTAACTGTGTAAGTATTAATTTAAAGTCTCACCATGAGTTTTTAAAGAACATTTTAAGAAGTTATTTATATGTATACCATAAAAGCTTAGTCCCTAATTAAAAATATACCAATATAACTGCTGTATTGGACGTAGGCTTTTAATTCACATTACATCAAAAACCTTATTCAATACTTGTTGGATAAAATATTATTTGGTTTTGATTGGTAAAACGTACAATTTAAAAATAAATTAATATAAACATGTTAACATGTATAATGTTTCCTTTAACTTAATTTCATTTTACAAAATAACCAGATTTAAACTTATAGTTTGTACGTATAGCTGCAACCTAACAAAAATGTTAATCCTTTTTCCCGAATATTCTTTTTTTTTACATTTACCACTATATTTAACTCAATTAAAACTTTTTTATTATTATTTGTTTTATTGGAATGAATGGAAATACTAAGTTTGGACTGCAATTTATAAACATAAAAAATAAAATTAAAACTAAAAGACAAAAAATAATTTTAATTTATTTTTCCTGTTTCCCATTCAGTTCCGGCAGGAAAATGTTATTTCCTGCCCGAATATTTCCCAAATTCAAAATATAATTCCCACACAGGACTAATTCAAACGTCTAACTATATGGTCTGAAGTTCTCAATTTTGACAAATATTAATTAATACGTCAATGCTAAGAGAAAACAACACTTTTTTTTAATATTTAAAAGCAAACTCTTCATCACGTAAGTTATTTATTTATTTAATATAGGCTATTGACTAATGATATGAATGCTAATATAACGTATGACCTTGAAACCAGGTTGGGTGTTTGATGTGACGCAAACGTGGGATTTGTCTTTCTACTTGGCCGGATTGTGGATTATCGTCTCAGGTATGTTGATCGCCGTCATTCCATCCACCAGCAACCGCAAGATCTGGGGGTCAGGACCCATGGAAATGGACATAGACAGAGATAGTTGCGCTTAATTCAGCCACTAAATCACCGGAGTAAGTAGACATGAGTAAGATAGACTCAGATTGAATGGTAATAATGCTATTCCTAGTGTATTACACTCCTATTTGATAATAATTGTTTTGTATTTCAGCTATTACTAATGATTGACCATCTTGGTGTTTTTTTACATTAGCTATATTTAAATTTATGTAAATAAATAATAATTTGCGTATAACCTGAATAGTTACTAATACTCGGTGATAAAAATAAATAAATAAATCTTTGTTAAAACTGTAAACCAATTTAATACACTTTTCAATGTAGCTGTTTCAGGCTATATCATATTTTCTTTACTAACTTCTTCAAAAATATATTTTGAAAAACTTGAGTTAAATTATATATATAATATTTTAGAAAACACTATAAATTTCTGAAAATTACTATCGAGTAGTATGCGTCTAACCGTTCAATCTGAACATCTACAGCTTATTACTAATGATACAAGGAGAAGGATAGATTCTAATAAAACTCAACAGGATTTGTCGGAAGGGATTGGTAAACCATCCATTTCAAATGAATACATGTTTAGGCTCTTTGAAGTATACTAGCTTAATTCTTGTTAAGACTTATAAAAACAATACGATACCACTTTACTTCTAGTGTTCTAATATTTATTGCTAATTTATTGTGGATTGTTAACTTTTTAATGTACTTAGCTAACAAGAAATAAATACAATCTCATTGTCTTTTTTTATATTATATATTCACTTTAACTTTATTGAGTCTAGCTTACCCCATGTAATATTAGCATATAAAATTAATTCATTACAATACGTGAAAGGGGGGAAACGTTGTATGTACCATCGATATTTAAATTTGTTTTATACAGTTTATAAGTTACATGTGTCACTACGTTTCGTTTTTAAGGGATATATCACCTATGTAAGCGCTCCAATTGATAAAAACGTGATACAAGCAATTCAGAGCATTTCAAAAGTCAAGAAACATCTGAATTAGTAAAAAAAAAAGTATGTTGTTACGTTTCACAATAAAATACCCAGCAAGTAGGTATAATTCAGGAATGATTTATTAGCGAGAGAAAAATATTGAGATCACTTAGAGAGATTAAAGATACCAAGTCTTCTATATTACTTAAAGGTACACAAAACCAACATTGACAAAAATAGTAACAAACAAAAGTTGTTTCCGAAGAGAAAACATAACAAGATAAAAACTAGTAATAAAACAAGCAAAGGTATTTATGAGTCTTTACAGCTTGTACAGAGCGCATTTTGTTTTCTTAGTCCTAGCACCTGAGCATCACTCGCCAATCTGTGAAATTGGACCGGATCGCGACGCACTCTGGGACCTCCTTCTTTTTTAACTTGAGCGGTAGACAATTACATTTGTTGATGTGAGTGGAGGATGTAAACAAGGTGCCGGTATTCCAGTAGAACAGGGTAAGTGTGTGTACTTTTGTAGGTGGCGGAGGTAAATGTTTGTGGCCATGGTACAAATCCTCTGCCCCTAGAAGAGACAGCCCCCAATAATCCCTAGCAGTTAGGTGGTCCAAGCTTTTGAGACTGTGATCCAAGAGATGTCTTTCTTGGTCACAGACCCAGCGGCTGGTCAACACCAATTTCAACGAGTCGGGACGGCACTCCAGGTCCTTCAGTGTCCCCCACCACCCTAGTGGCTTAGCAGCTGCCTCGGGAGATGTTTCCGGGCCTTCTTCTCCATGCCACGATGAATGGAATGAAGGAGGGAAGAAGGAGTCCACTGAGCAAATGAACACAAAACCAGTACCCAGCGAATACAAAATAAAAACAAAATCCCCCCCTAAGCATTAATTTCAGTATATACATGGCTAGCCTAACTAACATCAACTCAAACAAACCCCTATTTGACAGAATAATTCTCACGATATCATTATTCAGATGTTATTTACATAATGCATAAATTACTATCAACAAATTTCCTACCATTCTACTCCCTAATGTACCAACAATGATCAAATTAATTTATATTAACCATTGCATTATCACAGCCGTTGCTTTCATTATTACAGGGTTAAGTAGCTCTAAAATAGGATTAAACAGCAACTACAGCCAAAGATTAAAATTTTAATTTCTCAGATCTCAGAATTCAGTTCTCATGACAAGGTTTGAATAATCTATATCAATATATTTTGGACAAGATACGTTCGGAGAGTTACAGCTCCATAAACCTATACCGGATCTCCTCCAGACTTTCTCTTAGGTAATAAATAACTTACATTTGTCACGGACGGACTTACATATACTCATCCCTGGGCCAATGGATCACCAACATCACTTAATAGTAAAGTTATAGGTGTGAGAAAGCGTTCCACTTGGCATGGATCGCTCCACCTAGGACTCAGATTCGCCTATATATGGTCGGCCGCGGAGCTCTGAAGGTAACATTTGCAGAGGACTGAATCACCTACAGTCAGGTATACCGGGATACACCCACGATTTTACCTATCGGCGACTTTCCTGTGAGCATTCCTTATATTTTAGAAAACATCCTGGCGCCTATCTTTATGAGAGACCTCCTCACCCCCGCTCTCCCCAGCAAAGGGTCCACATCACACATAGCCAAAAGAGGGTGGTTGAGTTATCACTCTAGGAACACCGAAGCCGGAGAAACATCAATGGTTTCGTGGAATGCCGAATTAAAGGAAACATTTAAGAACTCCATGTCGTGATCCCATTTTTCCTGTTCACTGGAATAAAAAAATGGTCAAGGCCACCTTAAGGTTCCTTTTGAATCGCCCCATGTGGTTGGGACATGGATAGTAGAGGCTGGTGGTCACATGTTTTGTTCCCCATCCAAAACATAGGTATTTGCAGGAAGCCGATCTAAAACACGGCCCGTTGTCACTAACAATAACACGCGGGGCACCAAACACAGCCCACACGCATCTAGTGAGAGCGCTATCGGTGGTCTTAGCCTTCATCTTCCTCAGAGGAAACATCACGATAAACTTCGAAAAAGCATCCAAAATAATAAGCATACAAGTATTCCCTAAGAAGGATCGAGGCAGGGGCCCTACATAGTCAATAAACACCTTCTCCCACAGAATTCGGGCCACATCAGCCGAATGAAGCCCCACCTTCATTTTATGTGCAGATTTGGCCTTTTGGAAATTCTCACATTTCCTGACTTGTAGCATCACATCCTTATACATCCCCGGCCAAAAGAACCCCATAGAAATCCTACGATACGTCTTAAGAATGCCCAAGTGAGCAGTTGAGAGTGGTAGGAGAACCCAACAACAAGTATATCGCAACAACAAGTATACCCTACGAGACTACCCAAAGGAAATCGTAAGCTACATGTCCAGGAAGTGCCTTGAACTGGTGGAGAAACAACGGAGCGTATACCACAAATACCTCAAGGAAGTTAAGGCCAACATCACAAGAATCATCAAGGAGAACGTCAGCAGCAGCACCCTACTGGAACTGGCTGACGAAAGAGACTCCAACATAGACCTCCGATCTGGAAAGACCACATCAGTTCCCGGGATACCATCGTCGGGCACATCACCAGGTTCACAACACGAATCCAGTCCAGATCGCCCACGAACACCACCGGTAAACACGGAACTCACCTACTTCAACGAATCAGTGGTCACACCGTCCAGACTAAGAGTAAGGAGCCCCGTGGTGAGCCCGATTAAGACCGTAATATTCAGGAGAGACTTGGGCGATACCATGGAGGAGCCAAACAATCGACAACTGCTAGCAGCAATCCGAGAGCTCTCGCAAACCATGGATGAAAGGATTAGAAACGTGGAAGCCGTGGTCAACTTACCCACGGCCGGCGCCCAAGCTGCCCCGGGAGACCCACTGCCTAGTGCAGAAGCGTGGGCATCTCTAGCGCCGCCTGAAGTCACCGTGCTTCAAGTCGAAGAAACTCCAGCCTTACGGTTAGTTCTGGCACTCAGGGCCAAACTGTTCGAGCTTCCGCCTGAAAGAGACCATCACCAGGTGCAGTTCCTCCTCTCGCTGGCGTCCAACTACAGATCTCTACCTACTCCAGTCCAGGGACTCCTCATCCGCAGGATAAATGTGATGTACATCGCGCTCACGAGGGGTTGGTCCACCAACATCACCGCTGGGGGGAATGACGCCTCACCTGCTATCTACCCGCCGGGGTTAACTGCACCTCCACCAACGCATCCAGTATACACAAGGTAACCAGCCCACCCAAAGGATCGGCAGGACCTCAGTGGTGAGGCAGGGGTCAACGCAGATAATCAGGAATATAAGAATAAACCCTTACTTAATATGTCTAATGCACGTGTACCACATGTCTTTGAATAATAATTTATATATGTATGGCTGTAATAATAATAATAATAATAATAATAATAATAATAATAATAATAATAATAATATAAGGTATCCAGGCTCCTCTTCTCGCTTCGCTGCCTCCCGGACTTCCCTTTACATTCCGCGCAAGAGATAGAGTATAAAAGTGGGGTGTGAAGGGAGATCGGAAGCAGTTGCAAGCGGGAGGAGAACCCAACAATATACCAACAATATCACCTGAGAGTGATGAACATCTTAAGGAGGATTCTGTTGGACACATTCTTGGTAGGGTCCACATGGAACCCGGCCGACTACCCATCAAGGGAGGTATTGAAGAGATTACTCAACAGGGAAGGAAGAACGGCAGGGACCTTTCATCCTGAGAATATCTACATCGAACTTGCTGTACATATAAGATATTGTAAATTGTATGACTATGTAAATTTGTAGCAATAAAGGCGTTCAGCCAAAGGTCCTCCTTCTTCCTCGCTCTCAGCTGTCCCCGGGGGACCGTCCACCATTCCGCCCGAGAGGTGCCTAAATAAGGCAAGGGTGGACAGACCTCGAGACTCAATCGGGAAGAGGAAGAAGGAGACCAAACAACATCATCAACATAGGACGCACCACAGCTGGGGCAAAAATCTTCCTACTTTTACCTTTACCATTAAAAACCACCAAAAGACCTTTGTGAAGAGAAGATGGCCCCACATCATCACCATTAAGTATTTTATCCATCATATCTGAGCACCACGGGTTATTTCTCTGATATTCACTGATAAAAACAAATGATTCAGGGATATAATGGATCACACTAAGTGAATGTTTTACAGTATCAGTCCCAATAGGCTCCAGGTCTTCAGCCATCCGGGACAGGGCATCGGCAGTCACGTTACTGCAACCAGGAACATGATGGGTGGTGAACTTGTATTTGGATAAGCGCAAAACCCACCTGCCAATCTTTCCTAATTGCTTAGGATGCCGCCAGATCCATGACAACGACATATTGCCCGTGTATAACTCAAACTCATGCTCGTCTAAATAGTCAGAGAATTTCTCTATGTCAAAGACACAGGTGATACATTCTTTCTCAAAACATTGTATTTCTACTCAGACTGAGATAGAGTTTTACTGGTGAATGCCACTGGAGGAACACCATCTGATGATCTTTGGAACAAAACTGTACCTAGAGCGACAAAGGAGGCATCGACATTAAGAATACGAAAAAAAAAAAAAATCAGGTATGTGTAAAACTTCGGGACATATGAACTTACTCTTGATAGTTTTGAAGGACCGAGATTGTTCCTCACCCCAGACGAATACGACATTCTTTTTCTTCAGATAATTCAAAGTGGCGAAAATTTCTAAAAAAAATGCGGGATGAACCGCGCGTAGTAGGCATACATGCATATGAAGCTCATCAGCCCTTTCAAGTTTTTGGGTTGCGGGTACTCAACAATGGGTTTCACCCAGTCGGGGCCAACTAGCATGTTTCCAATAGAAATAATATATCACAAATACTTAATGGATTGTTTGACCCACATGACTTTGCCAAGGTTGACCTAAGTCCCACCTCTCGCAAGCGTCTCAGCACTGTGTCTTTGGGCCCAATGTGTTCGTCAAGCGAATTAATATACACACAGATGTCCATGTAGTTAAACACAAATTTGTACTTAAGGTCGGAAAAAATATGATCCAGAACGCGGCTTGAGGCCTGACTACCGATACTAGTGCCCAGTGGCACGCGGTTAAACTCATAGAGCTTCAAAGGAGTGACCAATGCCGTATACTTCTTAGAATTCTCGGTGAGCACGCATTGCTAAAAGCTCGCATTAAAATCAATGAGACTATATAACTTTGCACCCCCTAGATGTTGGAAAGCGCTCTCTACGCTGGTCATCGGGTACGGGTCAAACTGGATTTTTTTGTTTACCTTTCTGTAATCTACAATTAATCGATAACCTTATCCTTTCTTTGGTATAATAAATGCCAGAATATCATAAAGGGATTTAGATGGTCTTTCTAAATCATCAGTTCCCGAAAAATCTTCATTTTCGGGGGGAGGGGTACCAGAATAGGGACCCAACCTGACAGTAACCTCATCCGTAACTACAATGACATAGGGCAGCACATCAAATTCTCCCCAGATCAGTGTTATTACATCAGAGTAATCATTTATGAAAAGGTTAATACGGTGCTCATCCGTCCCTATTCTATTGCACCTAATAGGCCAGAACTCAGGCACAATGGCACCTTAACTTCGGGTCTAGCCCCAAAACTTAAATGTTGCGTGGTCAAATTCAAAATACCCCTGGTGGCCCATAAAAAGTCATTTCCCAAAATAATGCTGCACACAAGCTTATCAGCCACATACAACTTTATTTTCCACGAAAAACGATCAATTTTAAGGGAAGGACAAACTTGTCTATCAAGGACTATTTTACTCCCATTACCTAAAATAAACGTGCGGGGAGCACACTTCTTAATTTCAATACCTCTTCTAAGCGTTCCACTTTGGCTTTTGCCCAGATACTCGGCATCAATAAAGGATGCATTGGCCCCAGTGTCGGTTAAAGCGACACCTTGATTCGAACCTATACTAAGCTCAACCATGCGAACAAGAGCACAGAGCGGTTTTCTGGGACGCTGTTTAGCCGGACCACTCCCCTGACTACACGTCACTCGTTTCCCGCCACACACTGATAATGGAGATGCCCTAATTTATTGCAACGAAAACATCTTACGCGATATAGGTCACGTCTACCTTAACTTCCATGTTGCTCTCTCGAATCATTATAATTGGTTCTATTAATCACGGGGAACGCCCGAGCCGACATAAAATGACCGCTATTTTTTGTTGGAACAGAATCTGAGGGGACAAACGAACTAGAGGGATTTAGAGATAGTTATGGGGTGTTTATCAAAATATTAGCTTTCAGCTAAACGAGAACCCTCAATTTTTGACGCCAAGAAATACAATTCCGAAAAAGAACATGGCAGATGCGAGAACACAAAATATCTCCTAGTAAGCGGCGATACATTTTCAAGTATTATTTCTACAATCTGAGATTCACTGAGCATTATGTTGAGGATGCTCGCAGCTTCAGACACAGAAAGAATAAACAAACTCCAAACAAAGACACGCCCTTTCTCTTCTGGAGAATATCGAAGCATATATCCTATTCTTTATGGAGGCCATAGGGATTCTTTGACTAATTCCTTCTGAGAGTAGGTGAGTTAATAATCCCGTGGTTTTCCCAAGACATAACATTAATATTTCAGAATTCTTGACAAGATGCACCTTATGAACTTTGTTTACCTCCAACAAAAAGGCGAACAATGCAGAACTATCCTGTCCGTCACAGATGGGTATGTTATTCAACCAATCGCCGACAACTTTGGACCAAGTCCTATTAAAACCTCACCCATCTGACATAACAATATTATTGTTAGAAAGAGGGTCCTGAGGGGACAGAGTGTTACCAACGGAATCTAATGGGGCACACATAAAACATCTGCCAGAGGCGGGTTTAAAGTTATATTAACCACCTGACGGGAAGCGTCACTATCACTAAGAACAAAATGTAATGAAATTTTTTCACCCAGCTCCCGGGACAGCATGACTCTCAATTCACGGACATTGGATTCAGGGTCAATAGATATCCCTCGGACCATGAGCTACGCAACTAACGCCTCTCGGTTCAGCTTATACACTTGTGATTTACCAACAAGTACTTCAGATGTGTCCAGCGGTGTAGGATCCATGGCGTAGAATGGGCTTGTAACAAACAAAACAACAATTTTAGTAATAAGACCAAAAAAAGATGAAACCTTGTGAAGACGAGTGGTGCAGCTCAACCCTCCTCTATAGAGGAGGCGTTGTAAGACAAATAAATTAATGGTTGATCACCAGGGACCTTTAATTGGCCTACTTCCGAATGCCCAACCCAAGTATACAAACCTAGCTATCTGGATAAATATGAAAACAGATACTTTAAGAATACACAAAGAGGGAAATAGGGGATTGCAAGACTTAAATGCAAAAGAGAGACATGATATCTATAATGACCTTCAGGCCTATTTATTATCAAAGAATAGATAAGTCTCATATGCAATTACAATATAATTTTAAGTAGATGAGTACCATGAGCAATATAAACACGAGTTCTTAATAATTGTAAACAATGTTTGTAGAAAGCGAATAAATCGCATTTACCAGATTAGGATATATTTATATCGTTCAACAATGTTTTCAATCTCAATGTTCTCATAGTAAGTTATAGTGAACATTATGGAATATTATAAGCAACCATAAAAACAGCCTATCATTTACTTTTAAGAACTGAGCCTTTCAAAAGACAACTATACACGAATAATGATAAGTCCGCCTTGAAAGTGTATACTTCTGACAAAATCATGATTATAAAACATACTTTAATAAATAAACTAGTAAATTTTTGCTCATAACGATACTTCAAGACTCGTAATTTATCATATACGAAATTATTTATAAATATTAATCCGTGATACGGGGGTAGCTATGTCGTAAAACTAGTTAATACATTCATTATATTCTATTCACTAAAATAGCAGTTTATTCTTAACATTTTAAAAATACCTATTGGATATAACCGAAGATACCTAACATCCCAAATTAGATTTAGACTCACAATAACAATAAATTTAATGGCCAAAATTAACAAAGTTAGAAAACTAGCAAAGATAAGATTAAATAATGTATAAATCAGAATTGGTCATCCGAAATCGGATCCCAAACAGTTAAATACCACATTCCGGTGGTTTCCAAAACAAACCCAATGGAAATTAAAATAAATAAAAAATGCCTCTAAAGAATATCAAGATTTAAGCCCTACATTATATCGGTGGGTTTACTCTACCTAGTTTACCATACAATTATATATATATGTCCAAAAATACGACGACCTACATAATAATGAAAATAGCTCTTAATTCCTATCGGCATCAAAGAGTGCCATCTCCATGCTGAGCACAAGCTTATATTCATAGCTACCCAGCGGGGAAAATATGGGAGGGAGATATTTTAAGTTTGATTATGTCATTTTCCACAAATGATAGCGTTGGCCTCTTCTCGACGCCTGCACACAAAGTCGAAAGAACGACAGGCCGGGGGGGAAGAGTAACACGTTATTGCACAAAGAGCTTTTTTTTTCTGAGTCCTAGCGCCTGCGCATCACTCGCCACTCTGTGAAATTGGGTCGGATCGCGAAGCCCTCCGGGACTTCCTTTGTGTTTAATTTGAGCGGTAGACAATCATGTTTGTTGATGTGAGTGGAGGATATAGCGGATGTAGATGTGGAGGATGCTGGTATCCCAGTATAACGGGGTAAATGTGTGTACTTTTGTAGGTGGCATAGATGTTTGTGGCCACGGTACAATATGTGTGAGTTGTGTAACGTGGTATTCACAGTGTATATGACGTTAAGGTAAGCAATCTTGGTTCTTACATAATATGCCGTTGAGGAGCATGGATATCCAGTCAAGACCATGTGGATCTACAGATTAACCAAAGTGTGATTGCATCATAGGGAACACTTTAAAACATAGCTTTTATTTGTTTTATTTCGAAGAGAAAAAATAAATAATACAATGTTGTATACCTACATCTGAACTGAATATTAGTACAAAAGTAAATCATGTTTAAGGCGTTTTAGCTCACATATGTTCAATAATAAAGAAAGGTTGTCGGGATGTCTTCATGTACCAAAGTTAAATACCGTTCGTCTTGTCTTCCGTTTTCAAATGACAAGTGTGTTTGTTACAGTAGTAGTTACAATGACATGGGCAAAATATACAAAGCCATTAAAAAACACAGTTTGTTCCAAAATCATTTACAAGCCATAATCGTTGAAAAACTTTGGTAAAACTAGTCTTGATCTAATGCTTGATGAACAGAAAGGGAAAAAAAATGGGATTCGCAGCGCAATGAACTTATTAGGAAAAAGTGAGTCTTTCAATAAAGGTAATTACGTTGAACTAGTGAATCTTTTAAGTGAGTATGATGAAAAATTGAAGAGCCATTTAGAAAATTCATTTATATCTACGGGACTATCGAATTTGATTCAAAATGATTTGATCAATACCCTTTCAAATGGGTTACTTTTTAATGTAAAAAAGAGAGCAATTAAATCAATTTTGTTTCTATCATAATGGATGAAATATGAGATCTAAATAATTTTTTTCCAATTGTCTTCTGTCTTTCGCTATGTTACTTAAGATGGACAGGTACATGAGATATTTTTAGGCTTCAGAAATATTTCTGATGACAGAACAACGGAAGCACTATATATCTATGTTGTAAAATTAATATAGGAGTATGGTTGTGAACAAAAGATGATTTCAGAACCAACTTTTCAACTCAAAGTGGTTTTCGGGCTCCACGTTCGTCAGAACCACTTGATCGATAACAAAACATAGCCAAGTCAATCGTGAAATCTTAATGATATACAACATAGATAACGACCTTGATTAAAATTGATATTGATCTTCAAACCTGGCAATGAAGATATAAATCAACCTGTTTTTATTCTAAACACATTCCACGGTATTGATAATATTTAGAACTACCAGCAATATTAGGAAAAATTGAAGGCCTTACGTATCCTAAACCATTATTAAAATATCGATGTCATACCTAAACTGACTTTGAATTTAAATACAAATTGTAATATTCCCCCCACTCCACGCCATTGTGGCAACAAAGGTTCCCATTTTTCAAATAATAGTTAATCAAACCCTATTTATTGTAAATTTTTGCTAAACATTTTAAAAATTGATTTAAATTTACTAGTTTTCCACGCTTCTTGATTCCAAGCGTAAGATGGCGGTGACCTGTTTGTCATTCTCAGTGGTCATTCTTTTAGCTTTTTTCAAACAGTAAATATAAAGAAGTTTCACCTACTAGTTTCTAGTCCAATTAAAAAGCACCAAAACTCAAAAGGCGTTCAAACTAGTTGGTTATACTGATTATGACTGATATTAAATTATAAATCTATATGTTTGCGATTGCTTTAACATCTATTTACTCTTCTTCTTGATGTGTAGTAGACACGAAATACTTTTTAAATAAACAATATTTAAATTACTTATAACCTCAAAATGGGCCTGTATCGTATCTTAAAACCCGGGCATTTGTTAAAATGCCACAAACTATCTAGACAATTGCACACAAAGTTGAAACCCACTGTCATCGCTTCCTATGAAGGTGTTGAAGTTCACAGCCTAAATGAAAGTGATACAGGAATTTTTATTGTTGGAATGAATAGGCCGCATGCGAGGAACGCTTTGAGCAGAAAACAAACCTCTGATATGACCGCTGCCCTGGAATCATTAAGATATGACAGAAGTGTCCGTGTGTTGGTGCTCACTAGTTTGGTTCCTGGTATTTTCTGTGCGGGGGCTGATCTCAAAGAAAGACTCACATTGTCTATAGATGATACAACTGCATTTGTACCAAAGTTACGCTTTCTTGCAAATGCCATTGACAATTTTCAGGTTCCAGTGATAGCTGCCATCGACGGAGCAGCGTTGGGAGGTGGGTTAGAGCTTGCGTTAGCATGTGACATCAGAGTAGCTGCAAGTAATTCCAAACTAGGCTTGGTTGAAACTAAGTTAGGGATAATTCCCGGTGCAGGCGGTACACAAAGACTCCCTCGAATTGTTGGCCCTGCTGTTGCTAAAGAACTTATCTTCACAGGTAGAATAATGGATGGCGAAGAATCTTGGAACTTGGGTGTTGTCAATCACGTGGTTAAGCAGAACAAAGAAGGTGATGCAGCATTTCAAAAAGCACTCGAGATAGCCCGTGAAATAGTTCCTAATGGACCAGTGGGCGTGAGGATGGCGAAACTTGCGATAAGCAAAGGTTTGGAGGTTGATATTGGATCAGGAAATACGATCGAAGAAGCTTGCTATGCTCAAGTCATCCCCACCAAAGATAGGATAGAAGGATTGAAAGCTTTTAGCGAAAAGCGTTCTCCAAGTTATAGTGGGGAGTAAACTTGTGAATGAACCATAACATCAAAATTAACTCAAGGCTGAATAAATTTATATTTCTTGGTTAAGGAAAGGACTAGATGCTTATCCCAAACAAATGTAGTCCTTAACGGCCAATGGGATGAATATATTTAGCTGCCACGATGACATTATTGGAATCAAAATGTGGACTTGAACTAATCATTCCATTGGAATGATTATTGGGGGAGGAATATTAAGATAAAATAATCAAGGTTGACAAAAACCTTGCTTTTAAATAAATATGACAATCCTTAGGGTGTACTGAGTAATATAATTTATTTGTGGGCTTAATTTAAATGAAAAGTGCCAATTTATGTTTAAGGAGGCCTTTTATATTTATTAATTTGGTTTCTGAGACTAAGCTATAAAATGTTCAAAATAAAAAATCAGCATTTTAGTTTTAAGACATAGACCTATAAGCCTAGGAATTGATAACTCAGGCTAACAAATATATTTTGTATGTATGGTAAACTTTATAGCAAAAGGATCTATATTTAAATTGCAGTAGTGAAAAATGACATGGACACAGGTTTCGAACCTGGGATCTTTGGCTTAGTACATAATGCTTTACCACTGAGCTATCCAAGAAACAACCTGTGCTCAGGGTTATTCTTCACTCTTCGCGTACTTTGTTAATCGTGTAAATTTAAATATTGTACGAACAAACACAAAGCCGGTGATTGTGGTTTAAATGAACTCCCAAGTAGCTCATGAATCCCACACATCCATCAGATTCTGCCTAAAACTATGAGTAAAGAATGACCCTGAGAACACGACAGACCCTGGATAGGCAGCTCAGAGTATCTGTGTGCTAAGCCAGCAACAGCCGTTTCTGTACCATAAGATCATTCCATCTAAAATGTGTTTTTTTTTAGCATATTAGTTTGCATTTAGTTTTAACAAGTTTGATAGTAAGATTATTTCTTTTTTCTTCCATATAAAACCGTAAAATTTCACAAACTTTCCAATAGTGTGAAGTAAAATCAATCATCTTTAAAACATAAAGCTTGAAGATGGTGAAAAATCACCAAAACATGTCGTCATAAAAGAAAAGTATATAAAATAAGGAAAAGTTAATAAAAAGAGGATAAAACCTTACTATCAATTATTATAACTCCATACCAAAGTAACATGAACATTATTAGAAGTTTAACAAGTTTGTTTGTACATACTCTCTTCCTAAGCTACGCATATAGCCTATCCACATTCATTTACACTAATGGGGCAGTGATGAGATAGCTTAGGTAGAATTTAACAGGAAATGTACCAACATTTGAGGGGGTAGAAAAAAGGGAAAACAGAGAAATAACCACACCTATATTCCCATCTGCAATACAATCATAATGTGAAAGCAGGTGTGTTGCTGGAGGGGTTATGGGGGTAGCGGGGTTATCACCATCCCCACTATTGGAGAAAAAAGCTTTAAAGTTGGGAATTTTGTGGAGAGTGGATATCTTGAGTTGGAAAATTCTTTAATTACTCTGTACCATGGTAAGCTCTGCTATGAAAGTTATTTCCTGCAGAATTTTACAGACAAATTATAAATTTCTCAACTGTCGATCCCTCCTCTTCAAAAGTTCCCAACTTCATAACTCATCAAACGTTGAAAGGAGATACCTTCTGTAGTAGATTGTATAGAGAGCTTAGTTAACCAAGTAGGTTAGTAGCGCTGTTGTCACTGCCTACTAGTTTTAAGGCTACTACTACTATTAGAGCACTAGACACTAGTAGCCTTAAGGTTAGGCAATGTTTTAAGTTGATCACTTGATAAAGCCTGGAGTTCTTACAAGCCGTGCCTTGTTAGTTTTCCTACATGCAATGATGGTAAATGTCAAAATAACACTTGTAACTTTTAAAAAAATCCATTATTAACAAAAAAAACTTTTAAAATAAAGTTGCCTAAAACCTCGGTTTAAGGCACAATTCACCTCAAAATTTTACAATTTTCTTGAGGGAGAATCCCCTGGGTACTATTATTAGGGGAGAAGGGGATTCTATAACGCTAGGCTTCTTGGTGTCCTCGTCCTTGTCACCTGGGAAATATATTTTGCGCTATGCCCCAGCGCGAAAGTGATGCAGGACATCTCAATATATGTATCCAGTACCAATACAAAGTTACCTATGAATAGTTAAATGTGCTTTCATATGTACTAATATGAATGTGTTTCTGTATCTGCTTTAAAATATCGCAGATCGTTACACGATACGTATCATTTGGCAACAAGTACACGGCATGTTGAATATATTATTTGGAACAGCAGCCTACAGTGTAAAATGACTTTTATTCTGTAATGAACTGTTAATTGGAAGATGTAATTTCTGTTAGTAAATACAGATTTTTTTTGTTGGAATTATTATACCTCTACATCGTTTACAATTAGTAACCTTCATGGACTTTTTAAAACGGCATGAACTTTTTGCATAGCCTCTATTTTTATTAGACTCTGTTGAAGTTTTATAATGATATTTAAATTGAACAAAATAAAAATGTATTTTTTGATTAAAATTTACAACTTTATATTAAAAAAAACTGATTTCATCATTTTTCTTTATATTTTAAATTACCCTTACACACACAGCCACGTTATAGAAAGACCACCGATAAAATATTAGGGCTGAAGCGTCAGGATAGACTCTAAAACAAAGTCTTTCCAAACCGTCTACTGGACAGTTTAGAAAAATACTTACTAAAGGCCTAAAAACTATTGTAAGTTTACAAAAAAAAATCAAATTGATAATACCGACACGAATGCCTATTGTGTGATGAAAAAAAATATTATTTTGGTCTTTCACTTCCCCTATTGAGACACCCATACTTTGTAGCAATTTTTATTTTTATTTTGTTTTGTTGGGTAATAGTAAGGAAGTTGAAAGAAATGCAGAATTTTTTTAGAGGCTAGTAAGGAAATAGGCTTGGAAGTGAACGTTGAAAAGACTTTATAATAATTGTAATGGGTGATTTTAACAAATACTTAGAAGCAACCATGAAACCTCACAATTACTATTTTCTTCATAAAATGACACTATGTCACTGAAACACAACACATAATGCCACCTCACATAAGTGGATAGATCATGTTATACTTCAAACTCTAATAAAGTGATCTCATTCAGACAGATCGCAGTCCCCGGAATCTCACATCAAGATCTTGTTTACCTATCTTACCCGATGTGTATGGCTAAAATCAAACCTAAGGTAATTTCATATCGTGACATTAGATCTCTTGATACAGAAAATCTGAAACCTGAAGCGCAATCCATGCCAACGTTGTCAGTCTTCAGTCAGCTGCTGTTCAGGTCATGTGTTATTCCTTGTGAATTTGTATTGATGCATTTTTGTTTGTTATTTCTAGTTTGATATTTGTACTTTTGTTTTGTTTTTAGAGCCCATTAGACATGGACAAATTTCTAATTAAAAAACGTAGGTTGGACAAGTGTGGCTGGCACTAGTTCTAGTAGTATCACACATGCTAGTCCAGTTAGTGTTAGTTCTAAACACGTTGTGCGCTAATATAATGAAGACTATTTATCCTTCGAATTCATTTCATCCTGAATGTGTTGTTTGTGGTGAGAAACTGGTAATCCAAGCTATGGTTCCAAGTAAGCTGAAAAATACACCTTTACACAAAACACTCACATTTATGCGAGAAACCAATCAGATATTTTTAAAAGGTTTAAAGCTGAATAATCACACCAGACTAAACAATGGACTAAAATCATCGGCATTTCTGACAAAGCTCAAGAAGCAAGCTAAGCCATTGCCAAAATCGTGGCAAAACATGAACTCTCATACAAGCTGAGTCAGTAATTTTATGTGCATGCTGTAAAATTAATATTTTATTTGGGGAGGAATATGAAAAAGTAATTTTTTAAACCCCAATGTCATATGACACTATTAGTCGGCATATACAATACATGTCTCAAGACATTGAGTCACGAGTTATATAACTATTAAAGATACCGATTTTTTTTTCCATTCAGTTGGATGAGTCAACTGACACCACTGCAAAAGCTCAACTCCTAGCGTTCAGCAGGATTATGTGTAATGGAGATAAAATCAAACAATTTTTATTTTGCAAACCCCTTCTAGGAACCACAAAAGGCCAGTACATTTTTGATGTTGTCACCAATTATTTTAGTTTTCATGATTTGTCATGGAAATCATGCGCTAGTATTTGCACGGACGGTGCTCATGTCAGGCCGCCTGAAAGGATTTGTTGCATTGGCCAAACAAAAGAATCCTGGAATTATTTTTACACATTGTTTCCTGCATAGATAGGTCCTTATTTCCTGAGCTCCATAAAGTGCTCAATGAGATGATTAAAATAGTGAACTACATCAAGAGTAGGCCATTAAAATAGAGGTTTTCGGCACTGCGTTCTGCCATGGAAGCTGCTCACACACAACTCCTATTGGACACGGAAGTGAGGTGACTATCTCGAGGGCGGGTGCTTTCAAGGGTTTATGAATTGAGGGAAGAGCTTCTAGTTTTTTCACGTCTGGAAGAGTCTGAGATAGCCGACCTGCTTAGTGATGAGACCTGGTGCAATAAAGTTGCTTTCCTTGCTTACATCTCACAGGCCTTAAACGTTCTTAACAATAGTATGCAGGGAAATAATGAAAATGTTCTTACTTGTACAGACAAATTACTCTTTCAAGGAAAAACTAACAGTGTGGGGAGCCAGAATCAAAAAATATAAAGTTGAAATGTTTGAGCAGACAAAAAGTTGCAAATCGAACAAAAATCTTATTGATTTAAATTTTACAAAGTTTGTCATTCCTGGGTAAAAACATTAAAAAGTTTTTCCCATCACTTGATGTTTCTTCATTGCACTGGGCGAGAGATTCGTTTGTGATACGTGTTTTAGAGTCAACAGAACTAACTGTTGCAGAAGATGAGCTGACAAAATAAGACCCCATCGTTACAAAGAAAGGGATTGAAGCACTCCTTCCTTTCTCAACTTGGTATTTGTGTGAAGCTGGTTCCTCTGCTATGGTTACAATAAGAGCAATAACAGGTCACGGCTTCAAACACTGGATCAGGACTTGAGATTATGCTTGTCAACCATCCAACCTCGGACAAGGGACATCACCAAGCACAGGTTTCCAACTCATATTTTGATGTAAGCAAATACTTTTCATTTATACTCATGTTTATATTTCTAAAAAATCTTACCCTCTTTATATTTATTATAAATAGAAGACATTATTGTACCAATACAATGTTTCCTTACATAGCAAACTATTTTAGTAAAAGCAGGATTTTTCATTATTACATTGAGACAAAATATGATGTGTGATAATGACCGAGAGGAAGGGACACTTTTTTGAGGCCAATGGAGTACGTCATAGGATTTTTTTTTTAAATTACTTCTTTTTCAGTGATATCTCATTGCAATAATAGGAATGATAAAAATACTAACATAAATTTCAAAGATAAGCCTTTTGAAAATCACGATGGACATTAATACTTTTTTTTTTAATTATAAATCTTGCTTTAAAAAAATTTATGGCGTGCCGTGGGAATTTAAGTATCTTGTTAAGTGTATGATGTGAGTTGAAAAAGGTCGAAAATCGCTGAATTAGGTTTTTGATGATATGTGACCAAGCATATGTGAAATTTAAACAAGAAGTGAAAATCAATCAACTCACAGACAACACACATTTTGAGGAGTATAAAAGTTTGCGTAATAAATGTACCGAAGTCACTAGAAAAGCTAAAATGAACTGTGCCCTTCCACTTTCAAATACTAGCTCAGTGCCTAAAAAACTATGGAAGAAACTATGCAGGATGAGAGGGGGTCACATGTATACAACCCAAACCCATTCATGTGCACATCAGTCCTAATAAACTCAATGAAGAGTTTCTTTGTCTTCTACTGTAACTAACAATATTACTAGAATTAAAACTATATACAACATTTGTGCCTACGATTGTATATAAGTAATTATAATAATGACATTACTTTTTACTTTGCGCACTTGACTCATAGTGAGGTCAACAAAAGTGAAAGCACAGGGTATGGACAAAATTTCAATATTGTTAATACAAACAAAAAGGACTTGCAAAAGATTTAAATAAATTTAAACCTCTAAGTATATGTCTGTCCCTTTCTAAAGAGCTAGAATTGGTAGTATATCAACCAATTTAACAACAAATTAACAAACACAGCTTGTCAACTGCTTATCAATCAGGTTTCAGAACACATCATAATAATTACATGAACCACATAGATAAAATGTCACAGATAAAATTAGATTAGCCATGGAAAAGTGCGAGTTAACATTTCTTACACTCTTAAGATTTTTCAAAAAATTTAATACTGTGGATATTAACATTCTGTTAGCAAAATTGTATATATTTTTTAAATTTCCTCAAGGCAGTGTACAGTGGATGTGATCATATTTGATGGTCACCAGCGAAGTGTTAGTAAGTAACAGGTTCTCAACATGGTGCTACCTGCTTAGGTGGCCGCATGGTCTAACGCGCTAATCTTGTGTTAGTCTTAGGGGGCCAATCAGCTCCTCTATTATCTGGTCTTGGGTAGTGATTCTTCCTATCTTTCCTTCTGGCTCTCTCGCTATACTACATTGGAGATTTAGCATTTCCATCAGCAGTGCATACCGTAGGTGTTCCATTATATACAGTAGAGCCATCTCCAGTTTTTCCAAGTAGGGTCCTTAGGCGACCTGGCGGTCTAGGGGTAAGGTGTCAGACTTCTGTGCTGGTGGCCGGAGTTCAATCCTCGGTCCCGGCACAGATTTATCTGATTACCAAACCCTTCCTTCACCTCTGACAAGACGTGTATTAATCACAACTTGTGAATGTGGGGAATGCCAGGCCTCCACTGTGCGCTAACATCGATGTAGTTAATAAATAAAAAGGAATTGTGAAATAGGAGAATAGAGTTAAGAAGGGTAGCACGCCCCAGTTTTTTAAATAGGTACTGGGGTTAGGTCTAGGATAATGTTCAGGTTGTCCCTTTTCACTTAGTTGAATATATATTTTTTGTTAAGGTTATTATTCTAAGAACTGTTTTGTTGTTTATCTAAATTGTATTGACTGATTGTAGTACTAATGTTTTATTTTAACTATGTCTAAATAAACTAAACTAAACCTCCACTGTGGTTCGGATTCCACGTTAAACTGTAGGTCCTTCATTTCATCCCACAATCACCCTACCATTACACATTAGCGTAACTGTGTATAACCCAAACGGGTAGTAAGACGCGGTGCTAATAATAATAATAATAATAATGGGTCCCTATAAAGAAAATACATGTTTACACTAGTATGCACCTACTCGCATGTTTCCTTATCTCCACAGTCATGTCATATGTTCATCTGATTTATTTTAGTAATTGTTACACTATTGTCGAACACGATAATTGTGCTCATAGGTTTATTACCTGTGGAAATTACCCTAAATGTTACAGGCATGTGTGAAATATTCCCTCTCATTGAACAGGGTTCTAGCACGCACACGACATCCAGCCTCATGTCCTCTGCGAGCCGGCATATCTCATGGAGCACGGTCACACTTCTCATCGCATTTATCTGGCCAATCCTCAGCTTACTTTCTTCGGTCATTAAGCATTATAGGTGTGAACATCACATCTCGGCCTTTATGATCCAAAGCAGTGCGACCGTGTGTCAACACAACTGTTGGTAAAATTTCTCTTGTCTCCTCTCAAACATCTTTTACACTTTTCTACGCAGGCTGGCATTCTCCGTCGGGAGATTGGTCCAGAGCCTCCTGAGAGTAGGGAATGTTAATGTCTTGCCTTTATCATGTCTTGTTCTCACAATGTGACGTGGGGTATGGTGCAGATTATGCTCTTCCTCCAGTCTGGATAGTTGGAAGGTTTCTTCAAAATCTTGATATATCTTTATTTGCCCAATTGTTGTCTCATCTTCCCCCAGCCCCATTGGTCCCGCCTGTGAGGGGTCGTCCATAAACCATTTAACGCTTTGAGGGGTGGGGAGGAGTGAGCTATAATGTCTACATGCTGTTACATGAGGGGAGGGTGGGGTACATCAAAGTGTTCCGTAACACAGATCTCGTACTCAAATTATAATGTTCATGTGTTCACCTTTGATAAACATGAGTCTAGGAATTGATAAGTTAATTAAAGTAGAATTGTAGATCAATCCAAAATATAATTTAGAAAAGTTGTGTGCCTTGAATAGTTTAAATAACTCTCTATATGATGATAATATGACTATCATAAAAAGTGCACAATATTAAGAAAGATGTCTTCCCTCAGCGTGAAGCATCGTATGTGGGCACTCATAATGTGGCACCACTACAGAAAAGGGCCATCCTACTCAGCACATAGTAGTGCCATCTGGCTCTTACTCAGATCACAAACCTGACATCCATAACATAAATATAGCAGAGGTCTTTCCTCATGAACCCGAGGAATTAGAACTCGACATCTTTATATCTGTATAAATAATAATAATACTCCCTGAAATAATTTATAATCCGGTTTTAAAATGGATTTTAAGAAGTATTAAATATGAATCCCTCCTTTAGTATCACAAAACTTCC
>CABFOW010006714.1:0-21908 GCA_902141385.1 Timema californicum
GTTTTCATTAGTTGACTGCTAACCCTGCTGCCGTACGTCGTGGTTTGTTTTCATTAGTTGACTGCTAACCCTGGTACCGTACTTCGTGGTTTGTTTTCATTAGTTGGCTGCTAACCCTGCTGCCGTACCTCGTAATTGTTTTCTGTTGTTTCCGTGGCATTTTCCATTGTGAGTAGTTATTTAATTAATTTATTAAACTACATAAATTTCTTTTGGCGCTAATTGGATGCACCCAACAGCCACCATCAGGTTTTATATCTTATGTACCACAGAGTAAGTTAGTTCTTCATTGCTCGCCATCTTTACACTGACCATCACTACTTGTGAGCGAATGTATTTAGTCGAATATCTTTTCGAAATACGAAATGTCTTGTCTAATCCGGTGTGCGGTCAGCCTATGGCGTACGCTAAACTCATCATTTTAGGTGCCCACATATCAAAAAAAAGTGTATTTTATAATCTGTCTCTATTTGTCTCAGTACCTTGATCTGAGACGTTTTGATGGTTTTGGTTCAAACTTGATGTTTAGATGGATGTTATATAGCCCAATCTATAAACATTTTCTTTATTTTTAGCCCTAGTCCAAGGACAGGGTGGGTATACCTTGTCTGTACCCTAGCCTTTAAGTTTAAGATAGTCTAATGACGAGTTTTTTGAAACTTATACATTTTTTGAAAATAGTTTTAACTATTTTGTTTAGTATACTTATATGGGACATGTCTAACCAATATCAAAAAAGACAATGTGGTTTTAGGATGAAAATTCGTTTAAGCCTAGTCTACAGAACATTTTCTTTAATTTGTAAATATTTCGAAAATGACTTAACAATTTGATTGGAAAGTTTTTTTACAGTAGTCTTTTTTCTTAAAAACTCATTTAAAAGTTTAGTGATTGATGTTTTAGATTTTTTTAAACACCTCTAACAGGTTAGTTCAAAATCGGTATTTGGTGACTATTCTACTTAACAAATTATAACATTTTTTACCTCTAAAATAAATTAATTTAGGATTAGTTTATGTATAACATAATTTTAGAAACCTTGACTTTTAAAAAAAAATAAGCCTTTTATTTAGCTCAAAATCATTACCGGTGATTATTTTTCATGTTGTATAAGATTATTTATTTTATAAATAGTAAAAATTTGAGGGTAGTTTACTAATAACTGATTTTAGAAATTTTTTAAAACAATGTTTGAACAATTTTTATTAAGGTGTGTTACTGTTTATTATGATTAACAAGCTTTTTTAAAGATAGTTTACTGAAAACCTATTTATGAAATTTTGTGCCAAGTTATCTATATGATATAGTTTGTACAAGTGTCCCATACAATTTATTTTGAGAACATCGCGACGCCTGGTTCAAGCTGTATTACTCAGCAAGGTTGGGTGAGACGGGCCCTTAAAATCCCTCCTCCTCGTCCTGTTTACTGGAATCACTGAAGTTTCTTGGTAGCTCTGACGGGTAATATGATGTCTGAAAAGTTTTCCCACATTATCCCCCAAGACGGTTATTATGACATTCGGTAGGCTGCTCTTTAGCTTCGCAGATGAACTTTTAACGACCCAATAAACAAATTATTCCCTCCCTGTATGACTGATGTATGCTCTGTTTCTTCACCCATCAGTTGAAGCGCTAAGAGTTGAGTGATTGATGGCGCAGTAAAAGGTGCCAGGAGGGATTCAAAAGGAAACAAACATGATGGTTAACCTAGCTGAGAATTGTTCACACGGACAGAAAAGCTGGGCTGCTGCTGCCTTTAACAGACGTGGGGCTCTGAACAAACTTCGTTTACGGAGCCCCCGGTTACCTGCCCCCTTACCACCAAAAAAATGTATAATTAAAAATAATAATTTGTATTTAATGTTAATGTCTACCTCGGTGGTCTTGAGGTAAAGTAGTTGCCACAGGACCCAATGTTCGTGGGTTCAAACCCAGCCGAAGTCAACGAGTTTTTCTTGAGCGATAATATGTAGCACAACTTCCTTCGGAGCGGAAGTAAGGCCGTCGGTTCCTAATGATTGTGGCATGTAAAAGAGCCCTGGAAGGTATGTGGAAGTACCTTTCCCAACAAAATTGGTAGGGCCCTTTCACGCTTGCTCATAGACATACTCGTGTGCTGATATAATCAGTCGGTTTAGAAAGTGCACGTTAACAACCTCAACTAAATAAATGTTATTAAAGTAGTGTGCACCTACAGTAGCCCCATGGCTTATTTGGTGCTGACTGACATCTTACAGCTGACTTCTGACAGTCAACATTTAGGTATATAGCTAAATTTTGACTGTCAGAAGTGACAGCTGCTAAACATATGTTTTTGCGGATCATATGGTTTGGCGTAGGGATACATAATTTGGTCTGGTAACTTTTCAAAGCACCAAAGAGGTCATAGGGTTACTTTAGAAAAAAGTTTTTGGGACTCGACTGTAATTATAATTTTAGACAGTTCGAGGTGGGCCTACAGGCACCATATCTCGAGTGGTGTTCCCTGAAGTCAAATGGAGGAATAGCTCTGAATGTGTCCAGGAATGGGCCCGTCTAACTCTAACTGTCGAGACTCAACTGAAGCTGTGGTTTATACTCTTGGCTTTGGAGTGTTATCTAAGATATTGTTTGATGTTTTTGTTAGTATGTTTTCATCAAGGTTACCCGCATCGTACACCAAGGCTACAAACTCGTCTGCTATGTTTATCCAGTGACAAGGAGGTCAGAGTTTGAATTCCGGCTGGGTGTTCTGAAGGTGATATTTTATCCAAAATAGTTCCTCAACCTATCTCAACGCAAATACAGGTATATTTTCCTCAAGATTATACCTTCATTGTTCCTATACCATTAGTGTAAATATGCAGTAGTTTAAGAATACAATTTTTAAATTCAATACATTTTGTCACACGTCTATCTATTATCACCATCTTGGTTTAGCCAATGGGAACAGGCAGAGGAGGGTGAACTTTCAAGGTACATTAATTCTTACATTACTCAATATCTGCTTGGGGAGTGGATGAAGAATATCAGTGAAGGGGTAAAAGACATGCACGATTCAGATGGTCGGAATACAAACCGCAGCCTATCAACAAAAGTCTGGTATGTCAACTGCTGGCCTATCCGTGTCACTTATGTTTTCTGAGAACATCTGGAGTAAGTCATATTGTGCCAAACAAAGCCATATTTGTCAATGCCTGCCTTGACTTAATGGAGATTTTCATTCTGGAAACATGTACGAAATTCCATGCATATGCCTATGTATTATGTTTTAAAATTATTATTATTATTTCACCCAATACAAAGATTATTAAATGATCAGTTTAAAGGCTAGGTATAAGAAGGGTAGTTATGAGTAAATAAACTTGAATTGGTGTGAGAGAGTACAGTAGATGGGAAAATCACAATAATAAAATTCACCTGTAGGAAGCCACCCCCAGTGCATTGGATTGAGATTCAAACCTCCACTTCCCTGTCGCCGACAATCCAGTTTAGTCCAAGCTTTACACTTCAGATTTTGTGATCATCAATGTGTGTGTATTATTTAAACCTACTTATTGCAAAAGCAGAATTCATCAATTTTACAAGTGTAGATCTAAGCACTGGTTACCTTACTCATAATAAGCACCGATAGAAACGAAATTGGTCATAACAAAATTAGTTTTTTATATTTGGTCGGTAGCTTGAAAAACAAGTACAAATATTTATTTTTTAAATGTATTGTGAATTTGTGACATCTTCAGTAAGGAGCATAATATTGTAGACTATGTTGTCCCAGTAGATCTAGCTATTTTGTAGTAGGGCCTACATATACAAAATAATGGAAAAAAATATTCCATTTGGTAACTAATTTTAATATAAGTTGAATATTGCACTTGAATGCAAAAGTTGAACATCAATACCCAAGTATTTGTACTGTCCACAATTCTTGCAATGCTACAAAGTTAGAGTCTGCATATTATTTTGATATTTACTGTATAAGCTTTCGTATGGGTAAGTTAGTATAACACAATTAAATGAATAATGATGAAGCTTTTGTAGAAGATTCCAAACAATTATTTATAAAAATTAATTCAAAAGTGGTAGACATGGCCTTGAGTTTTATACAAGATCAGTATACCCTGCATTCATTAAAACTAAACTTAGGTCTAGACCAATAGCTGTTTAGGATTAAGGCATGAATACATTACATAATACAGTACTAACTGAAAGTATAATTCAACTAACTTATGGCCTAAATAAAATTAATTCACAAAATTGAAAACTACAACCTTACTGGTGCATTAAAAATACAACCATAGTAAAATGGACTGCCGATAATGGGAGTATTGGGGATGAATTCCAGTCGAGGGTGTTTTTCTTAATTGGTTAACCTCTCCTTACCTACATGCAAATGCATGTACACTTCCTACAGATTCAACTTTACTCATCCATAGCACATATAGAAATAAATAATATAGGCCTATATACATTCAACTCAAACAAGTGGCCTACTTAGTAAGATGCGGGGACTTTTCCCCCCCTGAAAGCCATGTATTAGTAATGTAAGCTCTTAATATGTAACAAACTATTTCACAGTGTCAGTAGGGAATATGGTTGACTTGGCCTATATCATTGCAATAGAGAGCAAACAACACTAAATTTTAATACAAACTATTAGCCTATAGTTTATAGTTGCGAAACTATGGGTTAAAAAAACCTCCATGGTGTGAGCCCGCAAGTAAGTTATATCGATTGAGTGGTCACCACTGTTAGTGACTGTTTTTTTTAGCACCACATCTTACTACCTGTTTGGGTTACATGCTTATGTATAATATATTTCTAGTTAAGTAGTATTCTTTAACATAATCCTAACTAGCTTGCCTACCTTTAAACTTGACATAGGCTTTGTAGGTGGCAGTATTAAAGTTGGTCTGGGTTACAGGTATGTCAAAACTTAATTAAAAAAAATTTAATTCAGCAGACTATTTTTTTTATTTTTCAAACAACATTGTGAGTCTATATCGAGTCATGTGTGAGAGTTATTATCTAAGCCATGTGTGAGAGTTATTATCCAAGCCATTTATTTGGTTAAGTTTTTCTTGAGTTTAAGTTAACTTTTCATTTTAAATAACAATAGGCCTATTAAATTTAAAAGTAATATGTAGGAAGATTTTTTTTACTATATGGCGATAAAGAGGCCTGAGTCGCAATTCATATAGTACAATGATTTACCAACGCAATTTTTTTTTTTAAATAATCCCATCAACTACAACATGCCTACTTATTAATAAAATGAAGAAACAGGTTAATCCATAGTGGAATATAACAATATATATTTTAATATAAGCCTAGCCCCTTTGTAAATGTATTTTATTTTCTCTCCAACACTAAGTTCTGAGCTCGATACACGCAGAAGAAGCGGCAAGGTCAAATATAGATGGCATTGACACTAACCTTAGTCTACGAAAAACACAGTGAATGTGAATATAGGTTTGAGATTAAAAATGTAAGCAAACAAGACATTGATCAAACTGGTAAAATTTTCGTTTAAAAAAATATAACTAAATTAAATTCATATTCTATAACATAAATCATATTTCAGGAATGTATTTTTAGCTGTGTGTAATATGAGCCAAGTTTATTCTCACCTTTCGGGCCTTAAAAGCGTGCACTGTGTTGACATTGCCAAATTTGTTTTTTACGTAAAACACTAATCCGCCACTAGCAATGCATAAACAGGTTGCTGATATAATACGGAAGGATTTGGGATGTTTAAATGTCACGAAAGATCTTCTTGTACACGTAAATTTGACAGGAGATTGCAATATTTTAGTAAACACTCTCCCGAAGGTCGCCATGATGCTTCTTCGACTCGAATATTCAGAGCTGCCAACAAACCAAATATACTGACGACTACAGATTCAAGGTTCTCTTTATCCATTGGTAGATAGATAGATTTTGGTTAGTTAATGGCAGTTTAGATGTTTAACTAGAGGCTGGATGTGTATAGTACAAATTAAAAAACCCATACACAAAATATAAATTTACTTCCTCATAGTTATAGTAATAATATGTATATTGTAATTGTAATAAATAAATACAATGTTATGTGTTATTATAATTGTATTTTATTAAACTATCTTGTATTTAGAGTACACTATTTGTAAAAGTGTTTTCATATTTAATGAAAAATATTTTACACAATTGAGTTTTCTGTGTATCTATAATATATACCTATTATGTCTGTATATTGTAAGCATATAATACATTAAATTACTTTTGATTAAATTGTATAATACTAAAGCAAAAATATATTTAAAGCCATATTCTATTCTACTATTCACCAATACATAGCTTTAAAAAAACACATCTTTAATATTAGAGCACTCCTTTTAATTGTTTATATTAAATAATTTTTCATTTGGCATCAATACTAAGTAATCAAATAGCTAAACAAATCAAGAATTTTACTCACATAATATAACAATCCTAAACCTATGATTTAATTCGAGTTTCGTTCCTTTTCAATTTAAACTAAATGTCAAGTGTTCGGGTACCGTAATCATATATCTGTTTCAATTTCCACCGAAAGTGATACAAGACAGCATTGCGGTTTCATATTGATGACCGACTCTTCTATACTCAATGTGTGGTACATATTTGTGAATGATACTAATACGAAAAAAAAAGAGACAAGTTAACAAATATATATTTAGTTAGAACCATATTTTTCAATGTGTACCGTTCGTTTACCGTGGATGTTAGAAGTCTTACCATGACTGATACACTATGAACTTATCCTAAAAGCTACACCACAGTTGAATCAAGCAAGCTAGGCCTTCTTAGTGTGGCATGGAAGTGAATACGAGTAATGGTCTGAATTTTTAGTCTTTTTTAAATCTTCCTGTACAAAAATAAATGTAATAACCCTTCATTAAATTAGATTAATTTAATTTAATACACATGTTAATCTCAACAGGTCTTGAGTATTTATTATGTCATCGCCGAATTTGAACGTAGCCTTTTCTTAACGTAAAAAAAAAAAAAAAATTCTGTTCAAATGCCAATATGACCATGGCAAATATTCAAGAGCTGTTGTGATTACTATGTGTCAGTGACGTGATGTGGGGTTTTACCAGTGTAAGCAGAGTTAGTTAAAACTGTACCTGTAAATAGTTATCATAATTCAGTATAACTCTCATCAGCCTTGTATCAACGGGAGTACATTTCCCATGTGAGGTATGTAAAACATAGATGAATAATTATGAGCATACAACTCAAATGTCTATTAAGACATGGCACTAAAAAAAGTCATTATTATGCGTGGTTGGTCAAATAGGGAAAAACGTATCACAGATAGACTACAGTTTTAATAATCGGGGACGCGAGAAAAAGCCAGTGGTTCGCAGTTTTTATGTACAATTTTGTTTGACTAAAATAAGTAAGCTACTGACCCGGTAAAAACATATAATTTAATTATCTTCACATAGTGACCTAAAGAGTTCTTGAATATCTGCCAAGGGTGTCCCGGAATTTAATAACAACTTTTTATTTTCATTTAGAAAGTTACTCATTTGATGCTGCGATTCTCATGATGGATATTGAGGAACTATTGATAGCAACGTGTGAATAAACTTAAACTCTATAGTAGTACTCGAGTAATATATTATTTATTTAAAAAAAAAAGTGTTGCCATAAAAAGTGCAGGAACACCGGATGTTTAATTATTCTATGATGCGTTATTTCAAAATATGGTTCACGCCAAAATAAAGTCGAAAGTTTCCAACAGGGCTCTTTTACCTTAACAACCCTACAGTTCGAGTTTTATTAATGGGTAAAATGTGTGAAAATATAAAGTTAGCTCTTCTTAACGACTTTTTTTCGACAAATTTGAAGAGCTATGAAACTAGGCTTGATGAAAGAGAGTTCTAGATTTAGCCTTCCTTTCACAAATACAGTAATTTTTTTTTTATATATTCACAATATACAATTTTAAGATATTTGAGAATTAACAACGAGCTTTCCTTTTTATACTGAGATAAGAAGTTTAGTAGATTTATTTTCCCTCTTTCTTAGTGACAAGATAAAGGGTGGTTGTAACTGAAGGGTGAAAGGGAATCATAATCTTAGATAGAATAGAGAAGTAGTTCCAGTAAATGACACATACTTTGTATTTTAATATGTGTAAACTGAAAGGGGTTGATACTTTACCGCTGGTCGAGCGGGCTGCCTTAACTTGCGTCCCCTTCCGCCCCACCTTAAGCACACCTCATTATTACGCTTACGATCTCGCCACGTTAAGTGTAAGTGTGGTCAAGGAGGCATCTTTGACTGTGGTAGAAGCTGAACCATCCCCTCTCCCCACCCGACTCTTCCTAAAGACTCATCAGATAACCTTCCACCTCTGTTTCTATTTTATCTGCATTCACAGTATTACATCTACCATTAATATTCCATTGTTTCTCCCGCAGTCTTTTAGAAGCTAGGCGCGCTAACCATCACAATTAACCCTAGACAAGGAATCCTCCCTTAATCTCTCAAGAACAAACCTTTTTAGTCAGGGGTGGGTAATGTAACAGAATTACTCTCAAAGGGAGGTGACCTGGCGGTCTAGGGGTAAGGTGTCGGACCTCTGGGCTGGGGTCCAGGGTTCAATCCTCGGTCCCAGCACAGATATATCTGATTGCAAAACCCTTCCTTCACCTCTGACAAGACGTGTAATAATCACAACTTGTGATCGTGAGGAATGCCAGGCCTCCACCGTGGTTCGGATTCCACGTTAAACTGTAGGTGCTTCATTTCATCTCACAATCACTCTACCATTACACATTAGCGTAAGTGCGTACAACCCGAACGGGTAGTAAGACGTGGTGCTATTATTAATAATAATATCAGTTCCTTATATTTACGTTTTGTTCTAGTTTGTCATGTCGTGGACAGCCGAAAAAAACTCTTGAATTGATATAAACATTTCATACAAATACACTGTTATGGGAAATAGCATATTAAGACTAAGAAAATCGCGTAAAAAAGTAAACATTTTAAAATAAAATCGATGAAAAGTTCTCAGTTAGTTCTAATGAAGTTGGAAAAACTTTAAAGGATTTTCGTGTGTAGTTTCATAGAGAGCCTAGAAATTATTAACCGGATTAGAAACAAATCTGAGTGGGAAACAATCTTTCCAAATTAGTGTTAGGGTTATGGCGCCACTCTCGTAATATTGTGGATGGTTGGGGGATGAAAGTTCGGGTTTCTATTCTGTACCAGCTTTTTACTACCCAAAATAGTTTTACTCTCTCCTTCCACGAAAATGTGGATATATTTGCTCATAATTACACCTTACTTATCTCTGGCCCATCTATATAAAATCCCGCTTCAGTGGCCGAATGGTCTAAGGCGTCACTCTCGTGTTAGACTGGCTTGCTGATGACGGGGAAATTAGGGCTCGAATAGTGGTCGGATCTACCAAGGGGCGGGGGGAGGAGAGTGTTCTAAATGGTTTCCCACTCTCCTTCCACGCAAATGCAGGTAGATTACCTCTAAAATGCTTCCTTCCTCATTCCTACCCCATTAGAGTAACTATCATATATGCGTGTAACATAAATAGGGAATAATACGGGGTGATAAAAAAAATAGATGTAAATATGCGAACAACCTTTACAGGTAGTTAGACACAGTGGACAAATAAATTATTAGTACGATACAAACTGCTTTTTCAAATAGTTTATTATAATTTGTGACAACATTTTCAAATATATCACTAAAATATCCCTTATTAGCCTAAGCTTTCCCCAGATTTTGATAAATATCTAAAAACTCTTTATATATAATTTTTTTAACATAATTACCACTAACTTTTTTAAATAAAAAATTTCAAAAATTAGTCATCAATAAATTTCCCAAAAATATAAATGTAACGACTGTAATGTAGAACACCATTAAATTGACCAGAAAAATGCCGAGTAAGGCATAATACAACCAACTTTGTAGCACTCGTTAAAAAGGAGGAAAAGAGAGGGAGGAAGAAAGTAATCATACCCTTCGATTGTTTTTTCCCCCTCCACTTTTTACTCCAGGATTCTCGTGTCTCGCTATTTGAATACAATGGGGTCACTCTGTACAATCACAAGCGGAGTCGTTATCATCTCACAAGATCTGTCCAGGACCATAGACTATCTCTCACGGAGAGTAGTCTGTAATGGGGTATAGATTTCTGCCGGTTGATTCTATTGTCTATTAACCCCCGAAATTTACCCTAGGGCCTGCATGCTTGTACGTGTGTGGCCTATTGGTAGGGAGGGAGTTTCATTATCTTGGTCGTTCCAAGTCCAATCTTCATAGGAAGGGTCTTTATCTGAAAGCTAGAAAAAGTTAATGGATCTACTTTCACGTATTCATACATTAAGCCTTGTGATCTGCGGTTGTCACTTATGATAGATATTATCTTCTTCTCAAGTCAACAACCCTAAGTTTGGTTTAATGGGATTTCTTTATATTCGGGGCTGGGCATGCACTCAGGCCCTCACCTGATCAGTTGCCTGCACCCTCTGGTAGAAATCCTATGTATTAGGTAATTCAGAAAGTGTGAAGGCTCCCTGTTGCCCTTCACACTGAATTTCTATGAGCGAACGTGAAAGAGCCTAATCATTTATTTTTATTTTTAGGAAAAGTATTGTCACGTATCTTCCAGGGTTATTTTACATGCCATAATCGACACGGGATTGATGGCTTTACTTACCCTCCGAAGGAAGTTGTGCTACGGATTCTTATCATTCAAGAACAAGTTTTCATCCTCTCCTGGGTTTGAAGCCACGAAGATCAATTCCTGAGGCGAGAAGATATTATCAAAACCTGTAAAAATAACTCTAATGGTTTGTTGCTTTTTTATCACCGCTTCTTAGTAGATTGCCCAATCGAGTGCACATACATTAATTACGCTAATGATTTAAGGATGAGAAAGGTAGAAAAGCAGAGGAAATGTACCTTTACCAATGTGTGACATGAGAGTGGGAAATCTTCCTGGGAGACCACTCTCAGTAAACACGACTGGGATTCGACTCATGACCTCCATAGTTATCATCAATCCAGTCTAACACGAGTGTGACGCGTTATACCATGCAACCACCGATGCGGATACTAGTACTTATGATATAGAGAAATTTTTATCGATGTTAGTATGAATAAATAATTTATTTATATTTTCTAAAAGGATCTTCCGATGAGAATATGACTGTATTTTAAGATTTAAGGTATCACTATTGCAATAGACTAGATTGCCAGTGACAGGAAAACTGGGGTTCGAATCCTAGTTCGGTGTAGTGAGGGTGGTTTTCCTCTCTCCTTCTAAGCAAATGTGGGTACACTTCTTCTATATTAAACCTTCCTCATCCCTAACTCACTAGCGTTATTACCTAAACAGTTAGTAACACGTGGTGATAAAAAAAAGTAGTCTATAGTAAGATTCTGGTGAGAAGAAACTTTTAAAAAATACAAACATATTATTTTGTTGCACTTAAATTGGTATTATTTTATTATATTATCAGTATTATTTTATAGGAAAGTATACATGAGAATTGCAGATATCATTAATTAACGTATAAAAATATACAAATTGTTTTAGTGAATTTTGTAACTGTACAAAATAAGTTCCTTCGTATCTGAATTTGATTGTACACATATCGGCGAGTGTGAGAGCCATAAGTCAATGTCCAAAGTTGATTTTATTTTGAAGATGAGATGGATCCATATTGTCACATTCTTTTGATGAATATGTTTCAATATGGGTCTTGTCCTTTTTTGTTTTGTGGCTCCCCAATGTGATTCTATCATTTTAAAAACATGTTTTTTTTAAAGGGGATGACGATGCCCACTAGCTAACAGCTGCAGATACGCATCAATGAGTACGTAGACTAAACGTCAAAACTCATTTAGCTTGGTTTTACGGTGACGGGTAGATTGAAGTTCTAATCCCGTACCGGTATATTGAGGGTGTTTCCCTCCCTTAAATAATTTTCCACTCTCTTTTCCATCAAATGGTGTTACATTTAACCTAATTCTATCTTTCTTATCCTTTTAAATTCGTGTAAATATGTGGATATCTCTTACGGGTAATAAGACGTGGGGGGCGGGGGGAGGGGACGAGTTTTAAGCTACAGAAATGTTGAGGAATCACGACTGAGCCCTTAGTCTCTAGTGTCTGTGTAAAAACATTCCCGCAGTATAGTTTGTTCTACCTGAGGACTAGGTATAGGAAAAAAAGTATCGATACTTTACTAATATCGATATTTTTCTTTCGATACTAGTAATTTTTTACCAGATATTTTTTACTATACTTTTACTGATATAATTACTCACACACCGGTATCAAATCGGTATCGAAATAAATAACTTATTTGTTATTTTCACTCATGATTACGGTCATCACAAACTAAATAAAAGGTTTTGAAGGAATGTAGTCAACTCAAGGTTGCCCCAATTAGACGAAGCAGAAGAATTTATGTGCGTTTTGATACTGATACTTACTGTTAACGATACTTTTCTTTCGATACTAGTATGGTATCGATATTTTTGTTCAGGTACTTATAATGAGTACAGTAGGGAGACTTTTCTTTAACTACAGTGAGAACAGCTCGGAAGATGTGTAAGTTAAGTGGTGCATGTTTTTGCCAGTGTAGGCCCCAAGTAGAAAAGCAGTTATCATAACAAATAGTGAGGAAGAAATGATCATATGTATATATATTTACTATCCACCCCTCCACTATAATTCCCCCACCCGCACTTTCCTGACTTCATAAGCAGTAGATTGGTTCTGTCACATCCACCAGCAGTAGAAGAATGACACGACCAAACTTGCTATTTTATTATTATATTATTATTATCACCGCGTCTTACTACCCGTTCGGGTTATACGCACTTACGCTAATGTGTAATGGTAGGGTGATTGTGAGATGAAATGAAGGACCTATAGTTTAACGTGGAATCCGAACCACGGTGGAGGCCTGGCATTCCTCGCATTCACAAGATGTCTTGTCAGAGGTGAAGGAAGGGTTTGGTAATCAGATAAATCATTGCCGGGACCAAGGATCGAACCCCGGCCGCCAGCATAGAAGTCTGACACCTTACCCCTAGACCGCCAGGTCACCGTGCTGTTTTATTGACACTATATCATGCACAACCATAACAAAAATTAGAACGTTTAACACTAAGGTTATTAACCACTTTTTTTTTCTATTGGGTAAGGATTTGAAGGGTAAATAAGAGGAAATACACCCTCATTAGCGTGTAGAAGGGATGGGAAAACCACAGTGATAAATCATATGTGGAAAATAACCCCCAAAGCACCCGGATGGGGTTCTAACATTGACCTTTACTTCATCTGTAATCCAGTATACTAGTGTGGGTACACAACAAATATGTTTAAAAGACCACCTTACCGTATCGATGAGCACGTGGGAAAAGGCGTCAAGCTCGTCTAGTCTGGTTTGCCATTGACAGGGAGGTTAAATTTCGAATCCCAGATTGGTATACGGTGGCTCTTTTTCTCTCTTAAATTGTTTCTCACCAGCACTTCACGCAAATTCGAGTTGAATTTCCTCCTCATTTAATCATCCAAATCTATTTAGCATAATTAAACGCGGGTATCCCGAACGTGTAGTAAGACAATGAAAAAAAAGCTACCTCATAAACACGTATATATCTTTACGATACTCGTTCTAGCCAGGCCTCCACCGTGGTTCGGATTCCACGCTAAACTGCAGGTCCTTCATTTCATCTCACAATCACCCTACCATTACACATTAGCGTAAGTGCGTATAACCCGAACGGGTAGTAAGACGCGGTGCTAATAATAATAATAATAATAATAATAATAATAATACTCGTTCTACAGTTGCGAGTCAACGAATGACACATAACGTCAGAGCTACGTCACAACTCTACCGTCCCGAGTGCTACGTGATTATGGTCATGTTTGCCATTGAATATAATTCGCGAAATATTCCACTCAGCGCGCCACTGTGCGACCTTGAGAAAGACGAGCTAGTTAAAAAAAAAGTAGGAATAAAAAAAGTATCTGGTTTAACTTGATATGTCTTGCGCAGACTGAAGAGAGAGACAACGTTCTAACAATGCTCGCGGGCAAAGTTTTAAAATATAAGTTAAGGGCCAATTTGACTTTCTTGTAGGGAGAATTTACAGTGGTGGTGGAACCGACATTGAACAACTGGAGTAAATTCAATTCCCTCTAAATTTATTTTTCTCCACTCTGGTATGCTCTAAAAAGATATATTAAAAACAAATTTCCAAGATTTTCTAGAGGCATTAAATTTCTAAAAAAATATTAAAAAGAGTACCACTCCAAACAGTTCATTTAAGCATAGCAATTGCAAAAATTGTTCAATAGAGGACCACCCCAAATAGCTTTAAAAGACAATCAATTTTTTTAAATTTTTTGGGGGAAAAAACACTCTAACAGCTTTTGAAAGCGTCTAGTTTTCAAAAAGATTTCAGAAGAGGGCCACTAGAAATAGTTCTTAAGGGCATAAAAACTCCAAAATATTTCTGGGGGAGGAAAATTCCAAATAGCTTTTAAAGGAGTACAATTTTCTAAAATAAAAAGGCCGGGTGTCAATTATTCATTTATTATTGTTAGTTTTAAGGGCATTCAATTTTACAATATTTTCTGGGTGGTGGACCTCCTTTGTCTTGGGGGAACAATCACTTCGAAATTACACTTTATTCTTCCATTGCTAATAAACCCCTACCCCACCCTAGCTCCTATCTTTCAGCACGGTCCTAAGGTCGATTGACTACGCAGGTCGACTGAAGTCAGGCAAGGGAACTTAAATTAAACATGATTACTTTTTGATTCATACCGGTATTTTGATTTTCCTTTTACTAGCCGTCATGACTATTTTAATATTCACACTAATGGGGTGAGGATGCAAACGGTGCAATTTGGAGTAAACTCCCCCGCATTTAAGTATAGAGAGAATGGGAAAACTATTAATGAAAAACCACCATCCTCTTGATTATACCTCTACAACACTTCTTTACACTTAAAGGGCACTTTTTTTTTCCATAGCAGGTCTCTTACACATCTATAGAATAACTCTCCATGCTGTCTCGTCTCATTAGACCCTCTCTACTTCCATCTTTCTCCTCAATCACACTTCCAAAATATTTTGCATTGTGTACTTTTCTCAGCTCTACTCCATCCAACCTTATACATTAGCCCTATGACTTCTTTGGTGCTGACTAACAGCTCACAGCTCACAGCTGACGGCTTTGAAAAGTTACCAGACCAAATTATGTATCCCTACGCCGAACCATATGCTCTGAAAAAACAAACATGTGTTTAGCAGCTCTCACGTCTGACAGTTAAAATTTAGGTATATACCTATATGTTGACTGTCAGAAGTCAGCTGTGAACTGTCAGTCAGCACCAAAGAAGCTATGGGGCTACTGTAGCTTTGTTAGGCCATATCGTTTTCCTTGTCATTACCATCACTTTAACATATTATGCTTAAAATACTTTGCATTGTTAATTATTTATGAATTTATTACTAACCCTGGCAAAGTGTAATAATATTAAATATTAAAATGTGTAGAATAATTGAAACAGCTTTATCATATATTATAGAACATTATATACCCTGCCCACCTTAGCATGCGAAATTTGACTACCCTAACACTGTCTGGGGAAGAGTATATAACTTATCATTATGTAACCTCCTTCACTCTTCATGACCTTCATCCTTTTTTGAAACTAATATTTTTCTCAAGTACTTTTTTTTTCGAACAACCTTTATTTTTTCTCGTCATGTAAGGTATAGAAATCAAATTATTAGGTATTTTTAAAACAAACGGATTTTTATCCAGCTGACGTAAGACATGTTTCGATGAATCCCATTTAATAATATAGTACCCTAAACTAAATAATATTAACTTTGAAAGGTAAGACTTAACCCTTGCTGTTACATTTATTCAAGCAAAAATGCTAAAAAGGGTTAATTATTTTGAAAATTAAATATACTCGTAACGGGGAAAGAGCTTAAGGGATGACACCACCACCCTAGTAGTGTTTTTATTTCTTATCAATGACTAGGTTAGCCGATTATTGGAGTCTTAAAATCTACAACCTCAACCATATTTAAAACAACGTTAAATGTCTTATTGATAAAAATTAAGAATTGCTATCTTCCTTGAGGTGACCTGGCGGTCTAGGGGTAAGGTGTCAGACTTCTGTGCAAGGGGTCCGAGGTTCAATCCTTGGTCCCAGCACAGATTCATCTGATTGTCAAACCCTTCCTTCACCTCTGACAAGACTTGTATTAATCCCGACTTGTGAATGTGGTGAGTGCCAGGCCTCCACCGTGGTTCGGATCCCCCGTTAAACTGTAGGTCCTCCATTTAATATTACAATCTCTCCTACCCCCTACCATCACACATTAGCGTAAGTGTGTATAACCCGAACGGGTAGTAAGACACGGTGCTAATAATAATAATAATAATAATAATAATTGCTACCTTACGTGAAGGGACCTCCCAACAAGCTACAGTAGGTAAGAACCTCTCCCCGTTTATCCCCCAATAACTTTTGGGTTCATCCCTGGCTTTGAACAAACCTAGGCTGGAAATAAAATGCTTAGAGAAGATCAAAATAAAACCCTTGAGTTGTAGCAAGTGGTGTGTTCCTAAATTAACCTCAAGTTTTAATCACATCCAATTTAATCAGATTTATATACGGGAATCAAACTTGGAACAGTGTCCAGGTTGTCATTTTACACTTTATTAAATTTCATTCAGTTGTCAGGATTGATTGAGCATCATTCCGTAACAATTCGAAATAAATATTAACTTAAAATATTTAGTTAGGTTTATTTAAAATACTTTGTTTTACTGTAATATTGATACTAACATACCGCAAACGTTTCATATATAAATAATATATTTGAAAGGAATGTTCCAACATTTTAATCATTGAAATGTTTTTAAAAATTTAATTAAATTGTTTTTAAATATTTAGATTCCCTTAGTGGTTGAAGCATGGCACGTGTTAATCTACGTTATGGAAACAGTGGTGGCAGAACCAAAGGGGGTAGGGGGTTTCAGTGCCACCCGGTAAAATGTTCGCTCCCACCCCTTTGGAATAAATTTTCTCCCCTACGAATTTATTTCACTTCACCCTGATATTCTCGACTGTAAAGCTGAAAGCCTCCATTACAAATCCATTTTAAAAACAAACAAACAAACTTGAAATGTGTAAAGTTTGATTAAAATTCGTATATTTACTAGGTGAGGGAGGACAGTATATTACTGTTTCTTGAGTTTTTGATTTTGAACAACAGCCAATCAGCTGTAAGCTAACACTGGATCAATTAAAAATGTGATAACGGGAAATTTTGATAGATATTTCACAAAATTCTTTGAAGAAAAGGACCAATCCCAATAGCTTCTTGAGGCATTTTTCAAACAATATTTTAGAGAGGTTAATTTCTAGAGCCAAATAGTTTGTTTTTTTTAATTCCAAAAAAAGGTCCACTTCAAAAAGCGTTTAGGGACATCCCAATT
This sequence comes from Timema californicum, assembly GCA_902141385.1. Taxonomy (NCBI): domain Eukaryota; kingdom Metazoa; phylum Arthropoda; class Insecta; order Phasmatodea; family Timematidae; genus Timema; species Timema californicum. The sequence continues at coordinate 17,533 of CABFOW010006714.1, forward strand.
TTGAAATGTTTTCAGGTGGAAAACACTCCAAATAGCTTCAATGAGCTATTTACTTTCAAACATTTTCCAGGTGAAGATCTTACAAAAATGAATTCTAGTGGCATTTGATTTTCAAAATTGAGTTTACACTTTTAGAATTGGAATAGTTCTTGCTTCCCCATTTCCGTAATCTATACCAACACAATTCCATCCCCGCTGGTAGAGCAGTGTTTAAAAAGGGATGACTTATAGTTTGATAGAAACCGCTTGAGTTAAGCAGTTTTTTATTTGTCATATTTTTAGACTTATTTAAAAATATTACAGAAAATACTAGGGCTACATACCAATTTGAAGAATTTATATGGTTATGTGAAAATAAAAGGCGACTGCCTATACTCTAGCTCAATACTTTGTTAATTTGTTGTTTTATACTTGAATTAAACAATCATCATACTTAAGTCTTTATTAATTAATTATCCAATAAAGGAGGTGCACAGGATTGGAAATAAAACACAGTAATTTAAGTTCATTATTTAATTTTTTTTATTGATTTTTATATTTTGTTTACTACTAAAAATACTTCACTTAAAAATATGTCTACAGGTATCTAAATGCAACAAAAAAAATTGTTCTCTACATTAACTGTACAGCATTATACAATGAATAAAGAAAATGGCGGTGTAAGACCAGAAGCTTGGTTTGACTACTCAATAACAGCCTCGCTTGGTCACTTTACCACTAATACTATAAATTACTAATCCTACAACTAGCACAGCAGGGTCGTTAGTAGAGCAGACACGTATGGATGGATATAATGCATTCCGGCATTATAGTATTATTAAATGATAAAAGCTAAACCAAATAATTATATAAATTGATAACAGCTGCCTGTCATAAGCTAAAGCCTCAATAATTATTCTGCCTGAAAAGGTGGCCACGTGCTCTAACCCATAAAGCTAACAATAGGCTGTCTGGTCAGTTACGGGGAGGTCTAGGTTCGAATCCTGAGTGGTTTCACAGGGGGTGGTTTTCCAATCCTCTATTTACGCTAGTGTGACTGCATTTACTTTAAACTACACTACTTACCCCTTAGAATAAGCTGTAAATATCCTTAGTATTTAGTGTACTAATAAAGAACAACTGTTTTATAACAGAAGGAATAAATAGTTATTTAGCAGTAACTTCTATAAGATTTTTGCAAGTTGGAGTTTGCAAGACAATCTATATATAAAAAAGTAAGAACTTAAGTTTACTTTACTATATATTATTTAACACAAAATTAGTAAAAAAAATAATATAATAGGAATGCTCCACGTTTTTAAAATCGATTCCCTATAAAAACTAATAAATTACGATTTTTAAATATGTACAATTTCTAATATTATAATTAATTCAAAAGGCTTTTAATTCTTTTTCAGTAAATACTTAATCTAATATGTTGCGACCGTTGAATTTACAAGTTTGTAATATTTTTAAACGATTCCGAAATGATCCGATTTTGATTTTAGACGTTGACATTTTTAGCTCTTTTTCGTATAGCATGTTTAATATAAAAAAAATGTTTTCTTTATTTATACACATTAAAATAACACAGACATGATATAAATTGTTTGGTGCCTTTTTTTAAATTGGAAATTACAATGTGGCTGCTTACATGATGTATATGGAGAGAATAATAAAAATAAAAGAAAAACAAATAAAGTGCAGTCAGTGAGAACAATCTATGAGATATTGATTGAGTATCATCACTAGTACACCCACGTTCAAAATAATGGGGTTAACACACCTGAATTTGATCTAGAAGGTTGAAGTTTCACCACAAAATTATTACCCTCTACCCTGCCATATATATTCCAATATTTTCTCAAGGGGAATGCCTCTGAATGGGTTTAAAATATATCCTCATTATTCCTGCTTTATAAGGATCAAGAGGACTTAAGTCAAAGATGGCCGTTACAACTGTTTTTTCAAATAGAACCAATTAAAAAAAAGTACTTTATTTTGTAGTCGTCATCCATGTATTCACTCTACGTATGTACGACCCTGCTTAACATTGGATGTTCGAGTAAAAGTACATCAACGGGAACACTTTCATACATTTTACAAATAAAACCACGTGGAAAGTAGCCATACTCGGTACCTTATCGCCGCGATTAGGGGCCTGTTTCGTAAAGATACAAGTCTACAATTTGCAAAATAACTCCCATTTAGCTTGTAAAAAATTAGAAAATTATGTTTTATACAGCTACAAGTTTAACTCTTTTAGCTACAAGTGAAATTTTACAATTTAAAAATATATTTTTTTAAAGTAAGTTTATAATTTGTTTTTATGAATCTACTTGTTACCAGATAGAAACAGAGTTTAATTTTCTTCACGTGGTATCATCAACAGGTGTTTAATATGTGTCAAACAAATGTTTTTATGTAAAAACTGCAACAAAAAACTAACCTTTTCTCACCTTCCCTACATTCCCACATTAAATAACTGTAAATCAAGGAGTATTTTTTTACAAATTTTGGTATATAGGTAAACTTCTAAACAGGTGCAATTTTAATGAAATGTGTTCCAGTATACAACTTTAGTTAGTAAATCACATGTGAACAAAAATTTAAGTGACATGCATATTATATTTATAGATGCTATAGACAAGGTGATTATTGAGATTAGGAAATGATCAATTATGAAGTTTTGAAATGAGTTATTTAAAAATTGAGACATCAATCATTGTTATTGTATAAAATAAATCAACATCTGCCTTAGTTTATGAAAGATTAAATAATACAATACAGTGTAGTGATGTTGAGTCCCAATCAGAAAACCAATTCATTTAATTAACCTTATTCCATGATATTTGTTTTATATACTAGCCCAATTTTGAAAGCTCCCTCCATACAACATTTATTTATATATTTTTAATAACTTATATTCTTTTATTTAACTACAGCTAGGACTAACTCACTTTTAAAATATTTGTGTACCTTTTAGTCGCTGCAACAAAGGGTATAAAAATTAATGTTTTTGTATTTTTACTGCAAATAAAACAGTTGACCTGTAAATGTTTTAAACAAGTGAACTAAAACTAACAATTACAATTTTTTTATATTTATGAAATCCTTTATAATTACTACAGTTGTAAAATATTCACTTGTAGCTTGTAAATGGTAGACTTGTAATTTTATGCAACATGCCCCGGGACGCCAGAACTTCAAGCCACGTTATTTAAACGGGTGACCCGATGTCATTCTGTTCTGCAATCAAACGTCGCACGGTGATGAGGTAGCAAGTATGGTCGAGCCCTTACACCAGTGGTTTCCAACCTTTTGTAGAGTTGCACCCCAGGCTTTGTCTTTGGGACCATCGCGACCCCTTGATAGCCTACCAGCGTTGTTATCCAAGTTTTTAAACCATTATTTTCACTTAATCTTACCCACCCATCCGGGGTTTACACATTTAATTACACTTGAGGGATAGGGACAGTTTAGAGGAAATGTATAGTATATTCATTTGCATCGTGGGAGAAGGGGGAAAATTTTTAAGAAAAATCCCCCCCAAAACCCCCACCCCCCGTCAGAACGTGAATCCTAACCTCATCACCGATAAACCAAACGAGCGTGTCATTAAGTAATAGGATTACATATATAATTACTATATATATATCGACACCGTAACTCAGTCGGTAGCGGGTCTGCTTACTGAGCTAAGGGTCCCGGCTTCGATTCCTGGCATAGCCAAAAATTTATCATTGATGAAAATATGGGTTACCCTTTCACATTGATAAATTGACGGCCGGGGACTGGATGTTGTGCATATATCAGTCATGTATTATATTATTTCATGGTGTCAACCTGCGATAGAGCAATAACGACCAAGAGGCCACCATCTATTGGTGAGGATTGTGCCGACTTGTTCGGGTAGAGGGTGTCATGTGGTCAGCACAAAGGACCCTTCGGTTGTTGAGCTCAATTTTGTAAACCTAAGCCGCTACTCTTTCATTCAAGTAGCTCCTCATTCTGTCCTCACGATACCGAGTCTACCCCGTTTCGTAAACACTGCTTTACTCGGGACCTCTGGACAATAGCTTAACAGTTTTCATTACTTACACTTTTATTTGAATTTTGCACCTTCGTATGGTCATTATATTAACTATAAAAAAATAAACAAAGTTATAACCTCAATAACTCCACCTTAAACACGCCATGACACCGATTAGGGTCGTGAGCCCCAGGCTGGAAACCACTGCCTTACACATTACATACCAATAATCCAGAGATAACAATCACTTATCACAAATACGCGTACGTCAACATTTACAATTTCATATTATGATAATTATTGTTACTGTTATTACTATAGTTAGTCTATAGCCATGTAATGAGCCTCTTAATATGACGTACTG
>CABFOW010006715.1:15849-29645 GCA_902141385.1 Timema californicum
CCCCCCCCCCCCACCAAATAAAAACGTTCCTGCGCCACTGTATGCGAGTGAGATTTAAACTAGGGACAACAGTAAAAGTGAGGGTTTATTAGACATTATATGCACACCAAAATACGGATGGAGTGTAAATATTATAGTTAGTAAATTTCTCATTTCCACATTTGTAAAGTAAACTTAAAGATGAGGATACAATTTGAATAACTCTTTAAAAAAGATTTCACTTTGTAAATAAAGTGTCGTTAAAATGTGGCGGGTGATTTATCTACCCAGAACTCACAATACCTCCCCTAAGCCAAGCCGGTGCCCAATCAAAAATGTTTCGCTCAAGTATGTGGCCATTACTAATAGTTAGTTTTTTTACCCGCCATTTCACGACATGGCCCATCTAGGCAATTAGAAACATAGGCGTGCTTGTTAAGTTGCCTAACTGATCTATAGCACGGCGTTAGTCTAAACTCTAACCTCGGGAAAGAAATGTAACAGCATTTTTGGAAGGTTTAAAAAAATATATTTTAACACAATAAACAAAATTTTACTTCAGTAGAGGCGGTTTGTTTGATTTTACGCACCCATTAAACTAAATAGTTGTTGGATATATGTCATGGGTATCCTGAAATTTAAAAACATTTACACTACATTTTAAAGGTTTCTTATTATAAGTGAGTCTACCCATGACAAATATTCGAGAACTGTTGATATTGTAGAAAATTGAGCTAAATATGTCTACTCAGCAATATTGTTTGTACTATGGGCTATAAACACTTTGAAAATACTGGCTTTAACTGCCCTTCCCTACAACTCTACCTCAAACGAGATTTCAGTCAAAGGTGTTGATTAAGGTGAGGTGGGACGGAACACTTTTCAAGCTATTTTTGCAGTTTTTCCAACAATTATTTTTGATAAAGATAAATAACACTTTTCTTTAGTATAAACGTTTAGTTTAATTCTCTACGCATAGTGATTTCCACATTTCTTGGCGATTCAAAATCTCAAAAAGAATCTCCGAATAACATAGAACTTTCTGATTTAGTCATAATCGTAAATATCTTCATATCCTTCACCTAAAACACAGAATGGTGGAATTTTGCGTAAAACGTTGTTTAAAATGTGCTAGTACAGTGATAAATGGGTAAATACGTGTCATCCATCCTCCACCCATGAGGGTAAATTTAAAATAATCACAGAAATTCCAAGGGAATGGGACAGGCTTTGATGATCGTAGAGTATGACATGTTTTCAAATGCTACACAATCAGTACTCATTAAAAGAAAAATACAAGTATAGTGTTTTACAAAAATTAAAATTTCCTTTCAGACAAACTTAAATTAATGGTGGTTGTAGAGAGATGCATATAATATAAAATAAAAGGTTTGAATCACTACATAATATTTTTATATCTGTTTGTACCCCTCTCTTATCCAACCTCCAAAGTCTAATCTTTATTACAATAATTATTTTTCGTGTCCCGCAGCTTGTTAACTCTATAAAATAACTACAGATATTGGCACTAAGTGACCGGAATGTAATGTCGCAGATAAATGATTTTGAGTTGAGACAAACTTCACTTATATGCGCTATAAAAATTGGTACTAGTTCCTTTAATATCAGTTTTGAATAAACTTACATTGATAACTATGAAAATAAATAATACATTAAAAAATGTACAATATGATTTGACCCTCAAACCTAACTTATATGTAATTAATTGCTAAATAAATTTGATACATTTTTAAACAAAATAAATGGTACGAAACTCCGCACGGACTTTCTCGCTCTATTGTTTAAAAATGGAGATATTTACTCAAAGCTCGTAATATATGTGAAACATTATGAAATAATATACACTAGCAAACCAAAACATAAATTGCACTATATTTATGTTAAAAAAAATTGAGTCCCGCCTTTGAATTTTATAATTTTATTTTTAAAGAACTAATGTCCTCATTCGTATGTTCGAACCGATAAAAAAATATCAATATTGGGTCCACAAGTGTCAACACTTCGTTTTAAAATTTCGACTTCCGGTTAACATTTTCTAAATTTAAATTCCTCATTTATAAATTTTGACCAATAAGAAATGTAAATATTTACTATTGAGTCTAAAATGAAAATAGGTCATTGTTGTACAACCATTTCTCCTTAGAGGCTTAGTGAAAAACAACATAAACTTTTAGAGACTTGCTTATATTTAATTACTCTATGGAATTGGATAATTATTGCGTTAAATCTTAAGTAGTATCTCTTTACAACTAAAGCTCACAAAATTGTATTAATATATTTGCCAATATCTCAGAAACTGCTGGATTTATAAAAAATATATTTCATATAAAAGTTTTTTTTATCTTTAATCATACTACAGTTTTGTAATGATAAGTTATTTAGTATCTCAAATAATTGCGGAGATACGAAAGTTTCTGCTCCTGTAAAGTACCCTAAAATTCATTTTCATGGGAAAATGAAAATAGCCAATTTATTTATAATTTTATAATCTTAATCAATGTCTAGATACGAATTTTAGTCAAAATCGTTAGAGCCGATTTTGAGAAAATCTATTTTTTCTCTGTTCACCATTTACTAAACTACTCTTAAATTTAAGTTTAAACAGACACATGGCATTGCAAATATAACTTTTTAGGGTTCAGGGTGTCATGAGACGTGACATCCATCAACATTTCTGGTTAACCTTTTTTTTACGGTCGCAATACTTTACCTTTTGTGTTCGAAAAGTTAAAAAATATAAATATTTGCGTATAGCTTGAAAATTATTTGTTTTATAAAAATATGCTTCTAATAAAATATTTGTATTATAAATAGATTTACATATTTGTAATGATAAGTAATTTCATATCTCAAATAGTTTCAGAGATATGATAAAAAATTATAATTTACGCATCAGACTGGAGCCCTTAAAGTAACGTTTCCGAAATATTAATAGTAGTCATTTTGCTTAGAATAATTTGAAATATTTAGAAATGTTTAGAAATGAAATTTAATCAAAATAATTTCAGCCGATTTGTAGAAAATCGACTTTTTCTCTCTTTGCTCATCAGTAAACTTACCTTAATTTTAGGGTTAGATATCCAATTCCAAAAACTTCGTGGTGCAACCCTATGAAAACCCTTGATACCAAGTTTTAGCCTGATCGGTAAAACAGTTTAGGCTATAGTTGGAGGTAAAGACAGACAGACGGAATTTCAAAAAACACTTTTTCGGATTCGGGGTTCATGAAACGTCAATATTCACCAAAATCTTGAGTTCAATTTTTTTGATGATCGCAATACTTTCTCTAGCTGTAAGATAGTGAGAAAGTAAAAAGTATCTCAAAATTTACTTTATTTTAGTACAGATATATGTAATATATATAGGCCTATAACTTTAATGTGTGTACTTTTTTAATATATTTATCCATGCATATATAAATATATATTTTAGTATATTTATGTATAAATATATATTTTTAATATTTCCCGCCCACTATTTTTAAATTTCAAACCTTCCAGCTTTTGTGGTATTTTGGGGTGGTCCTTTCATAAACTTAGCAAATTTAAATCTTTTTCCATGCTGTAAAGTATATTTAATAATTTTAGAAAATTCTTAAGCTACTACCCCTCTCCCACCCATTTTTAGGCTCCTTTCTAAATAGTTAATATTTAACACCTATATTTTAATTGAAGTGTTCCCTCTACCTTCTTGTAAAATTTCAATTTTCTGCCTTACCCATTTTTTTCCTCATTTTATTTAACAGCCCCCTTTCTTCTCTATTTTCTACAAATAAACTTCAGTCTTTTATGTTTATTTGGAGTGATATTTATACATGGCTAAATTTCAGTTTTATACCTCACATATAAGTAGTTGTTTCTATTAATTTAGGAAAGTTTAGCCTACCTCACACATTAAAACAACTCTTACTTAGAAATTTCGAATTTTAAGAGGAAAAAGTATTTGTTATATCCCCCCAGCTTGTTTCCTCAATTATCAATTGAAAATTTAGTATTTTCAAGTATTAATATTAATTTGGAGTTGTATTTTTACCTGCCTACTAAATTTCACTTTTCTACTACAGTAAGTTATTGTTTACTATTAGTTTTTAAAATTTTGAAGATCTAGCCCCTTTTCTACAATTCACTATTAGAAATTTTGAATTTTGAATTTTTTTAAATTATCTGTAGTGGTTTTTCTACCTGTCTGACAAATTTTAATTTTATACCTCATAACATTTTTTAAAAATTTATAGTACCCCATTTCCTGGATTCCCATTTTGAAACGTTCCAAGCATAGATTTTTATGGTTACCTTTCTGCCAAGCAAAATTTCGAGTTTCCAGGCCCAAGATTCGGGGATGTATAGTGATTAGTGAGTCAGTGTGCCCTGCACCTTACCACACTCTTAGAGGAGAAATTTTGAAAAGCCCTCAAATTGTCTCACCCAATTCTAGAAATAATCCTTTATTTTAAATTTTAGGGTTGTATGTCCTCTGATTCAAAATATACATCGGTGAATTTTGAAAACTTTTAATCATCTGTCCCCTCCTTAGAGGTCAAATTTCAAATTTTAAGATTTATTTGTTTGCTTGCAAAATTTAGATTTTCTACTAGGTTTAGTTATTTTTCTGTTGAACCCCCTTCTACTTCCCCGTTTTTCCTGGAGTCCCATCTAAAAATTTAAGACTTTCAATATTATTTGATTCCCACAACATTTTAATTTTCTATCTCATCTAAAAAGTTTTTTTCTTCTAATTATAGCTCCCCACCCCTAATTCACGGAACTTCTTTAAAATTTCCCGTTTATAGACGGTTGTGATTATATTTGTAACTCTACCTACCTTACTGCCAAATTTCCGTATTCAAGCTCATCGGAAAGTGGGGTTTATTTCTTGAAAGATTTATATATATACTATATACACACATTGGTCTTCTATTATGTTCAAATATTTATCTTGATAGAAGGTTTTTTCGGAAAAAATACAGATTTCAAACAAAAATAAATGGTGCGGAACTCCACACGGACCTTCTCGCTCTATTGTTTAAAAATTGAGATATCTACTCAAAATTCGTTATATATAATAAATTGCGTTATACATACGTAAAACTTTATTTAGCTCACGGTTGTAAAGTTTATAACTCTATTTAAAAAAATTAACATCTTCATTCGTATATTTAGACCAATAAAAAATATCGAAATTAGATCCCAAAGGGTCAACACTTTGTATTAAAATTTTGACTTTCAGTTAAGATTTTCGGTATTTTATTAATTAAAGTAGTTTTTCTCTACAACTAAAGTTAGCAAAATTGTTTTAATATAGTTGCCAATATTTCAGGAACTGTTGGTTTTATATAAATATATTTAATATAAAAGTTATTATTTTTAATAGTAGGCTACTACAATTTTCCAATGAAGAGTTATTTAGTATCTCAAATAGCTGCGGAGATATGGAAAAAGTCATTTTCATTGGAAAATTAAAATAGCCAGTTTAACTATAATCTTAATCAACGACTAGATACGAATTTTAATCAAAATCTTTAGAGCCGATTTTGAGAAAATTGAGTTTTTCTCTCTTAGCCTTTTATTATTATTATTATTATTATTATTATTAGTACCCCATCTTACTACCCGTTTGGGTTGTACGCACTGCTTTTTATTAAACTACTCTTAATTTTGGGGTTAGAAAGACACACAGACAGACGGCATTACAAATAACATTTTTTAGGGTTCGGGGGTCATGAGACGTCTACATCCATCAATATTTCGGGTTTGATTTTTTTTTACGATCACAATACTTTATCTTTATAGTGTTCGAAAAGTTAAAAAATATATATATTTGCATATGCCTTGAAAGTAATTGATTTTATAAAAATAGGTTTCGGTTAAAATATGTGTATTATAAATAGATCTAAATATTTGTAAATGTAAGTAATTTCATATCTCAAATAGTTTCGGAGATATGATTTAAAAAAATGAGAATTTACGCATCAGACCGTAGCCCTTAAAGTAATTTTGCCGGAATATTGAGAGTAGCCATTTTGTTTGGAATATTTATAAATGTTTTAAAATGAAAGTTAATCAAAATCCTTATAGCCAATTTTTAGAAAGTTGACTTTTTCTATTTCCACCTTTCAGTAAGCTACCCTTAATTTTAGGGTTAGATATGCAATTCCAAAAACAGTTTAATGCAACACTAAGAAAGCCCCAGACACTAAGGACTAGCCCGATCGGTAAAAAAAGTTAAGACTCTAGTTGGAGGTATAGTTATACAGATAGACGGAAATTAAAAAAACTACTCTTTTGGATTCGGTGGGTCATGAAACGTTGAGATTCACCAAAATCTCAAGTTCAATTTTTTTGACGATCACAATACTTTCTCTACCTATAAGATAGCGAGAAAGACAAAAGTGAAATATTTTTTTCTAAAAACTAACCTAAAAAATAATAACACTATTTCAGTCTATGTATCCGTCTAAACACTTGTCTCAGGCTGTGGATCAATAAGACAAGAACATCGGCCGTGTTCGGCTCATTTCGCTTGAGTTCGTTGTTTTAATCGTTAGATGCTTTCAGCTGTATCTCACTGTCACATTGACTATATAGCTACCATGAGCGCAATTAAATATCAAGAAGTATATTTATCTATAGACCAATATATTTATACCATCTAACAATTTACTTTCATTGATTAAATTGAATGTACACAAAATATTACTTTATTTATATATACGACCAAGTATTGTTTTGCAATATTTATGTCTAAAAACAAAGGAAAATCAACCCTCTGCTAGTTTAGTTTACTGTTTGACCACTAGGCAGCAGGCTCATTGTTTAATCCTGTGTCGTGACGGAAACGCAACCGGCAGTGTAATCTAACGATTTTTTTAAAAATATATATTCACGTGTTTTAGAGATACAAACATCTTTCAAAATTTTAAAATGAGCTAAATATTACATTGTGCCCACCTTAAAATATTAATAAATATTTTTAGATATATTGATTGAAAGGGATCTAATAAACTAGAAACTAATTATACTTTCAGATCAATTGTTTTTTATCCGGATTGCTTTGTTTACTGACAAGTGCACGAGACAACAAAAGCGTGTCTAAAACTATTTTTTGTCACTTTTGGGAAAAATATTTTTTTTATCAAACTTATGTCATGTCATTTGAAAATAAAATTTAAAAAAAAAACATGTCTTGAAAATTATATTATTATAAATAAGAATTAAAAATAGAAAAAAAACGTGATCAAGTTATACAGTCGCTATTTTGATACACACATTATGTTAACAAGGTAAGTTTGAGTTATTTTAATGTGTTTTAGTTTACCTAATCTTATATGATTGTTTTATTTTAGAAATTACCATCCTACGTCGATGAGATTATTGTGGAACTACACACATCCACACTTATTTTTAAATGCGTGTGTGCAACGTGTTGTAAATGCTAATATTTTGACATGACAGTTTATATTTATTATTTAATTTAATAACTAAAGTGTATTATTTGTAAAGTATAATTAGGTGTAGAAAGTAGCATTAGAATTAGTTCAGATGTCGATTCCCAAACAGATATTTACTTAAAACTATGATTTTATATTTGACTTAATTATACAGTAAATCGGTAAACATAAGATTAGTGAATAATAAAAACATAAAAACGCCCCTCTAAGCTATTCTTAATATAAACCCCTTCGCTGATCTTTGGTAAAGTTCTGTCTTGTTTGTTACCACACGTAAATGTTTGTGGTTATAATAATGTTAATACAGAAGCTTCAAAAAAATTGTTATCAAATACAGTTATAGCACGTTTTATTATAGCTACACTCAAGGTATTGTTGCTTGCTTACACATCGCAATAGTTTAATTGTTGTATCGATAGTATACTTATATTTCCAGATACCAAGGGCAGATAATGGGGGGTCTGAGGGCACCGGGCTTCCCCTGTAATTTAATTAAGCCCCCTGGGGAGTCCGTATACAAATATAAAATCTTTAATTGGCTAAAGGTATAGTAAAATTTTCTAGCAGATCCCCTATAGAAAAACTTATAGCCCTTGCTAACTACTATACAGTGGGGTATTATAACTAAAAGTATTGCGATTGCATATATATATATGTATATATATATATGTATATGCATATGTATGTATATGTATATGTATATGTATATATATGTATGTATATATATATATATACACACTTTTGTACTAGAATTACCATATGAAGTGGCTAACCTATAAAATTTTCACCACACTTTTCAAATTCACTATTTTCATCCTCTACACCTGTTTCTTCGGATATATTTTCCATTCTACAACAATATAGCCCAAATTATTAACAAATAAATAAGTTATTTTCATGAAATTTATAATTTACTTGATATAATAAGGATCCACTTTTTAAATTACTATTAAATTATTTAAAGTAGCAATAAGGCAATATTTATTCCCATTTTAGTGCTCGTAAATTAAAGCAAATTCTAATACTTGATGTATTAAAAATATAAGAAATTTTAAAAACATATGGTCGCTCACAATATAATATAAAATCTACGTTTACACATTTGTTTTTTTTTCAGTAAATTTTCATCAACATTTCGTAGCTCAATCCTGTTTATTGAATAAGCATAATATTGTACGCAATTTTTTATCTATTAAATTTACTAAAGGACTATTATATAGCAAAAAATTGTGAAATTTCTTAGAGTTTAAACCATTACTTTTAATACTCACATCCATGGATAGTTAATTTGATACACGTATTTCTATCAAAGAATAAATAAATTGTATGACACAATCACACCACCTTTCTAATATCGTGTATCATAAATTCGAAGAAATTTTTCAGAAATACGTGTACGTTAAACTACCATTAAGTAAACTTTCCTCATAGAAACAAACACATAATCTTGATAAATCACAATACACACATTTTAGACTATGTTAATAAAATATCTTTTAACAACATTCAAACTTGCAAAAAATAAGTTATTTATAAAGTACCATGACATTTTTAATTTGTGAAAATAGATAACATATTCCTATCTATTATGGAAGACTATTCCCAGATACCCATTTTTAACTCAATAGTCACTTTAAAATATCTTAATATTTCTATAATTTTCCTTAAATAAATTACCCTTAAATTAGTAAATTTTCGAAAAATAAAAATATATCATTACTTATAATATAAAATAATCCCCAAAATTAATTTTGGAAAAAAATTCTTAGAGCTATTCAATTTCTACAAAAATTAGTCATCAGTATGTAAGGCCTTATATATATATATATATTTTTTAGAAAAACAAATATGTATACATATACATATATATAGATTTAGAAAAAATAAGGCCTTATATACTGATGACAAATTTTTGTAAAAATTAAATAGCACGAAAGATTTTTTTTAAAATTGGTCTCCGGAATATTTTATATTATAAATAATAAGATATTTTTATTTTTCGAAAATTTATTAATTTAATGGTGGTTTACTAAAGGTAAATTTTAGAAATATTAATACATTTGAATTTGACCTTGATTATTGAGCTAAAAGCGGGTATCTAGGAATATTTGTAATGTAAGAAACCGAACAAATATCCATTTTAAATGAAATCGCTAAAGCCATCTTTTAAAATATTTGAATTAAAAAAAAGAATTAATTATCTATCATTAAACGAAACTTACCCCAAAAAACAAATACATAGTTTTTTTTATACTGTCCATCATGCACAAGATACCCATTTGGAACCAAATCATTAAAGCCATTTCTAAAATATTTCAAGTTTTTTAAATATCAGTGATCAGTTAAAACTACCCATAAACAAATTTTTAACCCAAAAAAGTAAAAAAAATACGACGTGTTATTTTTAATACTACACATTCCCAGGTATACATTTTAAACAAAACAGAGCCGTTTCTATTTCTAATTCAAAAAAATTTCCCATCAGTAAAGTAAGTATCCTTCAACAAATTTTTGCCTCAAACCAATAATACACTGTTATTTGTCTTGTCAAATAAATCTTAGATATGTAATTTAAACCAAATCTTTACAGCCATTTTCAAATTTTTGGAATAAAAAAAATCACTATTCATTAAACTACCCTTAATTTTAGAGCTAGGGTAGAAAAAAAGGCCTGAGATAACCCAATAAAATTTAAATATTCAATTTGAACAAAATCAGTTTAATGGGTTTGGATCCTTGGCCAGGGACAGACAGGCAGACAGAATTGTGAAACCAACTTCTCTGGGTTCGGGTTTCCATACAACGTAAAGTTTATTATAATTTCGAGATATATTTTTTTCACGATTACAAAACTTTCTCTTAAAACGAAAAATATATAAAAAAATGATATTTTTTTAAATTTTATTGTTTTTTTCATTTTTGACTTTTTTTTATCTATTCGTAATAAATTATATATTATTTTCTATGCAGAATACTTAGAACAGTATAAAAATATAATATTCATTTGAAAAATTTATCATGAAAATTATTTCGAAGAAATCAAATTTTCGAAACATATGAAAGTTACCATACATTACACCCTGAGTGTAATAATAATAATAATGTTAGCCTTCCCATCCACTTAAACAGCGTTGAATACAACATACACTATCACATTTATTGAAAAACAAACAAATTTTAACAAAGTGATATTCAAATAAGTAGAAAAACATTTTAATGCTCATTCATACACTAATTTAAAGCTGAAGTAGTTTCAAGAACTCAGTTTAGTTTGTAAGACCAGATAAATTGCGTGACCGCATGATTGAAGGGAATTTTGGATGTTAGGTGGGTGACGAGTCGAGTTATCTAATTTGTTCCAAGCCTGTGATGCCAGGACAGTAAAAGAATGATTATATGTTTGAGATCTATGTATGGTAATATACATCTGTAGAGTGGATTCTGATCTGGTAGCATGTGTGTGTTTATCCTTCAGAAATAGGAACCGTGAGGAGAGGTATTGAGGCTGAGATGTTGATAATATTTGGTGAAGCGACATTGATTAGTGTAGCCATCGCCTTTCATTACTTTAACGGTCCACATTCAGGAGTAGTCTGCGTATTCCTATAAAAATGGCTTGAGTTTTTTTTTTCAGAGTTCAATTTAAGGCAATTTATTTTGGACCATTCATTTATGTAAAGTGGTTTGAAAATCTCTCCCGACTCGGTGCCCTGTGAGACCACACAGCACGCCTATCCCAAAAGTGTCACTGGTTATTACATTTTATTTTTGTGGCTTATGTGACATATAAAAATAGCGTTTTACATTTATGGTTTATACTTAAGATGTCGTCGCAACTTTATGAAATAAACATTACTTTATTTTTGAGCTCACTAAAATACCGACTTTTTTTTAATGGCTAACATTTTGTTGTAATTAATATATGATCTGAAATACACAATAACACTATATTGTTATACCAAAAAATTTATGTTTTATAAATATTTTTATTAATGTATCTTTTGTTGTAATTTTTTACTACCTAAACATCACCGCATTATTATTATTATTATTATTATTATTATTAGCACCGCGTCTTACTACCCGTTCGGGTTATACGCACTTACGCTAATGTGTAATGGTAGGGTGATTGTGAGATGAAATGGAGGACCTACAGTTTAACGTGGAATCCGAACCACGGTGGAGGCCTGGCATTCCCCACATTCACAAGATGTCTTGTCAGAGGTGAAGGAAGGGTTTGGTAATCAGATAAATCTGTGCCGGGACCGAGGATTGAACCCAGGACCCACAACACAGAAGTCTAACACCTTATCCCTATAGTGTGGTGACCTTGCGGTTACAGAGATGGATCTAGGATAGATAGATATTTTGTTGTGTCAATAATTTAATTATACTTTTAAATTCTAAGATTGAGGAGCTTGATATGACCCCGCTTTGACGCCTGATGACGCATAAAAGAACTACATATTTGGGAAAAAAATATTTCATTCTTATTTCTATATTTTTTAGCGCCATGTCTTACTACCCGTTCGGGTTATAAACTTGCCCCCTTTTACTATACGGATGATATATTTCTTGGTGATAAGGTATTATTCGGGATTTACATGGTTTCTACTGATCTTTTATATAAATTACGGAGTCCGACACCGTAACACAGTCGGTAGAGTGACTGCCTACTGACCTAAAGGTCCCGGGTTCGATATTTCTGGCATGGCCGAAAAATGTATCATTTGTGAAATGTGGGTTTCACCTTACACACTGATGAATTAATGGTCGGGAGCTGGTTGTTGTGTCTCTTCTAGATTTAAATTATTTTATAAGTCGTGTATTGATATTATAATATAATAATAACAATAATAATAATAATGCTATTATTATTATTATTATTATTATTATTATTAGCACCGCGTCTTACTACCCGTTCGGGTTATACGCACTTACGCTAATGTGTAATGGTAGGGTGACTGTGAGATGAAATGGAGGACCTACAGTTTAACGTGGAATCCGAACCACGGTGGAGGCCTGTCATTCCCCACATTCACAAGATGTCTTGTCAGAGGTGAAGGAAGGGTTTGGTAATCAGATAAATCTTTGCCGGGACCGAGGATAATAATCTGTTAATTGTTGGAAGAGTTTCTTAGTTTATTTTTTCTGCAAAAATTGTATACAATCTTATTATATTTGACTAGGTCTTGGAGTGATTTCTTTATTCTTAGCTCTACAATGCATACATAATAAGTCCAGTAAGTGCACGTTAAATATCTCAATAAAAACACACAAGTTAAGGTTTTATCTTGGTTTTCTACGGACTTTTATCTAAGTCTGGTTTTCAAAGTGATAGCCTTATCGGAACTATAGAAACGCTTCACGTATTATTACTTAAAGTTATGTGATCTGCAGTTTGTATTGTTGTTAGATATTGTCAATAGAGTTACCTATAAAATAACTCTAACAGGCCTAATATAGTAAAATGCCATCAACGTTGACCGCAAAACAGAATGTATATCTCCCCCCTAAAAGGTTCTTTCTATTATAAAGGCGCTGTAGTTCATGCAGTTTGAATCACTGCCTTCTATTTTATTTTAGGATGATTTTTTTCCCATATTACAATCGAGTGTATGCAAGTCATTTTTTATGAGACTCTCAATTGAGTTATTTATTTTGGAAGCATTTTTCCAATGTGATTTTTTTTTGAAAAGGTTGACGATTTCATTTTTGATAATGTCTCGAAGGTTTTGCATTATTATAGGCTTACACTTTTGTGTGTGTTCATAAAAAATACATTTTAGGAGGCTAAATGTATTAAGTGTAAATTTTAATGACTGCAAAAAATTGAAGGAGGAAAAATGTTTTCAAAAATAGATCGTTGATTTTTTTTAGGAATGGTCATGTTATACTTTTAACATTGACTACTGATGTGCACAAGACTATCAATGGTTTAATTTTAAGGAAAGTAAAAAGTCAAGTGGCTTAGAGGAAATGCATCCACATTTGCGTGGGTCTAGACAGAACGCTAGATATAACTGAATTAAAAATAGCAGACTAAAGTGATGCTTCACTGATTTTGCTGATTAATTTGTGTTGATTCAATATAGGCCTAAAGTTTTCAATGCGTGTACAACCGGACCATTTTAGACAAACCGGCCGATGCCTCGATGGACCGATTCATCTCTTCTGGAGCCACTATAATAAAACGTAATGGATGGCAAGTTGAATACGAAAATACCCTAAGTCTTTAGTCCAACAACCCGCTTCGGTGGCGTAGTAGGCTAACGCGCTTGTCGTGTTGAAGCTCGACTGCTGAGGACGGGGAGATTGAGGTTCGAATCTCGGTCGGGTGAACTGGGGG
>CABFOW010006716.1:0-29645 GCA_902141385.1 Timema californicum
ACGCTAATGTGTAATGGTAGGGTGATTGTGAGATGAAATGGAGGACCTACAGATTAACGTGGAATCCGAACCACGGTGGAGAGCTGGCATTTATTTTACTATCGATTATTGCTATCCACATATTTACATTTATGAGTTAGTGTTTACTAAATTAGAAATCCGTTTTAATAATAAAATTACACGTTAGACCAGGAATGTTAAACCCTTGGCCCGCGGGCCGCATACGTACCTATCCATTATATTCTGTGGCATGCAGAACCTCTTGTGCGATGAACCATCATACAATACAAACCTATCATTCTTTTTATTAAAATCGAGGCAAAACAACATTTATGAATGGGATATTTAGCAATTTTATAATATATATATATATTATATATATTATATTATATATATTATATTATATATAAATTTATGTGAGGTTGACGGATAAAATCTGCTCTAATTTCGACAGGAATCAAATCCCAATAACTCTTTAATTTGCGCCCCAAATACGTGAAATGCTTGACAGCAGATAATGTACATGTAACTTACTTTATTTGTTAGAGGAAGGCTAGATCTAGGTTTTTAACCTTTTGCGTTTCTCTCAGAAGTACACATTTTCGCCTAAAGCATCGTTGAGCTTTTTTTCTACTTTTAACTGAAAATTTAAACCTTTTAACCAGTCGGTCTCTATGATGTAATAATTACGAAGACAGCAGAAGCTAATTATTGATGGATTTGTATATAGTATATATTTAGTATAATGGGAGAAAACACACTGCACATTCATATTCATATTTTGTTTTTTTCTTTTAATATACCTAAAAATAATAATGAAAATAGGATTTTTAATCATACATAGGATCTTGTTGGACAAATATATTAAAAAACATAAAATAGATGAAAAGGTTTGTCTAGGTCATACAAATCAGTTTTAATTTATTTTATAAATTCACACGATTTTAAAACGTCAAAAGGGATTATATAATTTTTTAAAACTCTTTAAACATGTAATAATAATGATAATTTTCTCTTACATTTTTTATAAATGAAATAAAAAAGTATCAAACAAATACTTAAATAATACAAGGTTTCTAATGGTCTTAAACGAGTCTCAGCGTTCTCCCATGTTGGGCCCTCAAGATGCCATTTCAGATTTGTTTTTAAATGTATCGTGGACCGCTTACTAAGCCAATGATAGCTCCCCGCAGCCCCCCTCATTACCCCCGCCACACAAGGTTAAATTAAAAAACTACGCACGCATTTTTATTACTATATGTGGCTAACCCATTTCATATTAATAAAAGAAAAAAGATCGTTTATCTGATGGTAATGAAAAACAAACAAACATATGTTCAAACAAATGGGGAATAGCGAATATTTTTATACGATGTGAAAATACAAATTTAAAAATAATCAAACTTGAAAATATAGATTTATTTCGTGAAACCCCACAGAATACTTCGTGGACCCAAGATTGAGAACCTCTGGCCTATGGCTTTACTCTTGCAATAGACCTGCTTTCCGATGACTGAGGAAGTTGTGGTTTGATTCCTGGCCAGGATTATTGTGGGGTGTTTTTTTCTTAAATTATTTCCCTCTACACATATTTCGAAATTAATCTCCATTCCTTCATATCCCAAATAGGTAATAAAATAATAGACCTGAAAAAAAAATGTTCTGACCAGGATTCAAACCTATGAAATTGCGATAGTAACACTATGTACTAGACACTATACAATCAAGGCCACTTGTCCTTGTTACTTATAAAAACAGTTGAAACAAAACTAGATGCTATCATTTGGCAAGTAAAATCATCAATTTTAAAAATGCTTTAATTTATTTAAAACATGTTTTTTAATGTTCTTAAAAACACGCCTTGAGAAAATTTTGTATCTCTAGTAACAACCCGAAATGGTGACTGAAATTTCTAGCTGGCAATGTTATTGATTGTTTTTTGATGGGTAGGTCATGGTTAGAATCCTGGTTGGATATACTCGCAGGTTGTTTTCTCTATAAACGTGGTTTTCAACTTTTGATTTCTTACCCTCTCTCCACGCGGGGGCGTTTTCTCTTAGTCCTTAGGTCACCATTATCATATAGATCCCTTAAATTATGTTATTAGTGACCTCTGTGATAAACGTAATTTTTTTCTTGAGAGTAGTATTAATTCTGTCCAAACCCTGAACCCAAGTATTCAGTGGCCAAATGGTCTCTATGAGGTCACTCATGTGTTAAACTGGCATGCTAAAGACGGGCAGATTAGGGTTCGAACCTCGGTCGGGTGAACTGAGGGTGTTTTTCCAAAATGATTTTCTATTCTCTCCGAGAAAATGCGGCTACACTTTCTCTGAATATAACTTTATTCACTCCTAGCCTATTAGTGTAATCAGTACATAAGCGTATAACCCAACAGGATAGTTAGACGCGGTGCTAAAAAAAAAGGTGGTGATTTTAGAAAAAGCAGCTATGCCCTTACAAAATGTTATTTTTTGAGACCCCCCACCAGTGAATGTATAGACAAAGGTACAAGCCTCGTCTTATCTGGTTAGCTGGTAGATGGAGCGTTTGGGGTACGAATCCCAGCTGGAGTCACTGAAGTATTTTCTCGCAAATAGTCTCTCAATCTATCTACATGCAAATGGGGGTATATTTATTCTTATTCCTACGCTCCTCATCCCTGAACCTTAATAAACATTTTTGAAATAGCAATTTTATTTATTTATCCCATAATTGTCTAATATTTACAAAAATTCTAATCGTAATGTTGTGTCACAAAATTATTGTAGATGTGTATTTATATCTTGCGTTGTGTCCTTTAATTTATTTTATTTACAACGAATGACCGTCTCATCAATATCTTAAAACCAGGATAAATCTTTTCTAGAACCCCTTTCATAAACCAAACTGTGATTTCAAATAAACTGGTGTATCACACTAATAACGTGAATATGTGGATTAAAAGGCGTGGAGCACTAATATATATTTATATATATAATTAATCATGAACTGTTTCCAGCCTGTGGCCGGGACTGTTTAGTAAAATGCCTCCGTCTCCCTCTGCCCTTCCATCAATCTTCCTCCTGCACCATCTTCCACTTTGATCCTCTCACTTGCACACTTGCTGCTATCTGTCCCTCCCATCTATTCCTTGGTCTCCATTGCTGTCTCTTCCTTATTTACTTCATATTTATTGATATTCCTGGAATCCTCTCCGCTTCCATCCTAATTACGTGTCCATACCACTTCATCCCACTCTAGCTTCTTCTACAATTCCATGTACCCCCTGTGCCCGATATCTTATATCTGCATTCCTAATCCTATCCCTTCTGGTAATAGCTAGCTAGCATGCTCCTCAAAAACTTCATTCCCATGTATATATGTATATTTATATATATATAAATATACATATATTATTAAATTTAGTTTTTTGTGATGTATTCATACTCAATCGTTGGTAATGTGTCCTTGTTTTGATTTTTATTTCAGTGATATCTCCTCCAGTCAAAAAGACGAATGGTTTGTGTAGGTAAGTAGACATTTACTCCAATTAATTTAAATTTAAAACAATTAAAAAAGAATCACTACTTTAATAATCGATTAATAGTTTAATTTAATAATATGATGCAGAAACAAACACTCTAATCAAAAAAAAAGTTAGTTTGTTGATGATTCTATTTAAATCCTGTAGTTTATTAATGATCAAACTCTGAAAATATATTTTAAATTCATTAATTTACAAGGTTGATATTTTATAAAAGTTAATTTTATGGAAAAAAAATATATATATATATATATATTATAAACAACAATTTTGTAAAACAAAAACTGAATTTCAACAGATTTGAGCCAACTTGGTTACTAATATAATTAAACTGGCTTAAACTATGGTAAGATAATATTGCATAGTAGAAGTTTTTTTAAAATTCTATAAACATTTCCAAAAGCAAGGTAGTCAATATTTTGAAATCTATAATTATATAGCCATATTTATTTTTAAATCCTAAAAATCACAACCAAGTTTTAGGTGATTTTCTCCAAATAACAATATTTTTTATTTTATTTTAGAGGCTGGTCAGGACCAGTGCCTAGCAGGGTGAAGACCGTGCCGGTAGTAGTACCCTCTACCGGCCGGCGCCGCAACTAAGATTTCGGATAGTTGCATCCTAAAATATCCATGGACTCGCTGACCATGTAACGTTTCATGACCAAACAAAACAAAAAAGAAGAAGAAGAAATAATTATAATTGATCGTTACCAAAGCCTGCAATATCAATAGAATCATCATATCTGCTCCTGGGGCGTAAATAAGTGAAGTACAATAGACAAGAATTATGTTTTTCTTTTTAAATAAAACCGGTTTTATCTTATTTGAAAAGAATTTGTGAGCATGTATTAGGAGCGTTTGATGAATAAAATAAAATAAACAAGTAAAATAATTTATGAATACAAAAAGTGCCTGTTTCACTCCAAAAAGTTACAGCACCACGTTAGTGATAATCAAGCATGGTTTTAAGAAATAACGGAAGAAAAATTAATTCCTACCTTGTGTAAGACCAAAATATCTTATCATATTTTTTTTTAGTTTTGTCCAGTGATTAAGTTGTTAGTATATAAGTTTAAGCAAAATATTGTCTGCTGTGTGTCTTCTCGTATTTGTTAATATTTTTAGAACTATTTTTTGGCGGAGACCTAACTGTGAAATAATTTAATGGTGTTCATCTTTACAATAATAGTAATTTTAAAAAAAACTTTTTAAAATCAAACAAAGTGAAACACAACCTAAAAAAACATCCATAACTGTATAAAGAAAATATACTAATTAAATTAGTATTATCATCTACAAATTGTTATCAAATGTGAAGGTGAATATAAAATAATTTGGGGATTAAAATGGAGTTATCCCTAAATACCAAAAGAGTATAAGCATTCATTTTGTTATCATGAGTTGAGTGGGTTTTTTTTTAAGTGTGTGTGCGTTTGAAGTAAAGTTACACTATTTCCTAATCTTGTCGTTTGTCAGCCACATACTGCCTGCCATACATTGGAATGAGAAGGTAAATTTGAAAAAATAGTAGTAATTTGCTTTGGGTCATCCCATTCGTTGACTTACTGTCTTGTCTGACCCTATCTTATTTGTAAAACACAATAATTTTTTGCGTGTTTTTATTTACATTTATTTTGGTAACTACTATTTATAAAGTAAATGTCAAAAGGGATTGTTACGTCATAATTATTTTATTATTATTTTAAATTACTCATCGGAATAGATCGAGGTGGTTTGTATGGATACATGTTGAACATTATAGTTTGACGCCTTCGACGTTTGAGTCAATAAATACGTCGGATGTAAACCAAATATATTATTACATGTTTAAAGAGTTTTTAAAAATTATATAATCCCTTTTGACGTTTTAAAATCGTGTGAATTTATAAAATAAATTAAAACTTATTTGTATGAACTAAACAAACCTTTTCATCTATTTTATGTTTTTTAATATATTTGTCCAACAAGATGCTATGTATGATTAAAAATCATATTTTCATTATTATTTTTAAGTATGTTAAAAGAAAAAAACAAAATATGAAAATTAATGTGCAGTGTGTTTTCTCCCATTATACTAAATATATACTATACAAATCCATCAATAATTAGCTTCTGCTATCTTCGTAATTACTACATCATAGAGACTTTATTTTTGACACTTTAAACGACTAAAAATGATAATAACTAATTATTACTAACACAAAGATATAATTATACTAGTGTTCTGTTCGTCTGTGCCTACAAGCATAGTATTTTAAAACTGTGGACATGATCATTGTTTGTGGGTTTTTTTAAGGAACGCGTGAATGTTAAATTATGTTTGAAAGATGTTTTGTTTAGCAACAAAAATGTATGCATGAAATAAAGGATATTCATTATTGCTGGAAGTTAATTCATGTTTCCTTAAAACAAAAGCTATTTGAACGATTACCTCACTTAACTAAATCTTATTTAGGAAGATATTTGACGTCTTGTTGTGAATGCATTTTTAAAATCTTGATTTCACTGATTAATTTAGTTTTTAATAGTTTAAACTTTGGTATGAATAAGATAATGATTCTAAAAAGCTTCCTGTGGTGCTGTGTATCCTTTATAAATTGTGTGACGTAACTTACAATTGTTTTAATATTGTATTTAGCCTTTATTTTTTGAAAAAAGGTGAATCAAGAACAATAATCTTTTTATATTTTTTTTGGAGCTTCATAATCTGTAAAACTTACTGTAATTCGTAGATATTTTTAACTGTCACTTAAAACATACAAACAACCACAAAAAAAAGTTTTTGTAAATGATAAGTCTTAGAAGTAATTTAGATATGATTTTACATGACAGAGTAGTTCTTTAAACGTTCTTTATATATATACACACACACACACACAAAGATGATGTAGCTATTTCATACTGTTTTTTACTGTATTCAAAATAAAAATCATTTGACTACCCACCCTCAAATATATGCACAAAACAGGCTAAATTTGTGTGCTTTCAATTTTTTAAAGAAAACAAAATAACAGCATATAAATCATTTTCCTAAAGATTTAGTTTTCTTCGTGTTTTTTTTTTATCACGGGGACAATGATTTGTCTGGAACTGTGCATTAGCGCATGAGTGTTTTTTCCTTGCTTTGTATGCACCTCCACGCTAAAAATGTGTTCGTTGCCAACTTAACGATGTTAAATAGTGCTTACATTCACAAAACTTAGGACATCTCCCATATTTCTGGATTCTAAGGCATATCAAGTAAAAAGAGATTGAATCTTATCTAATACATCTTAAAAATTCAACACCGTTGTTTATTAAAGAAGAAGAATTTCAAGCTACTACTTAGAAATTATAACGATTTTTTGAACCCAAAAGTTTTTTTAATCCCCTTATAACTACTCAAATTTCATAGTTTTCAATGTAGTGGATATGTTTTACACGTGATTGATGATTGGCAATTGTTTGTGTGTATTGCGTTTCAAAGTAAATGTTAGCCTAAAGTGAACGTGGTGGAATTCTTGTAATGGGGAAAAAATCATGTAACTGTCATCGATCATATTATGAAATTTGAATAGTCAAACATTAAAACATATTTACAAATAGTTTATGCTTATCCATTTTGTTTTGTAGAAAAACTAAAGCTAGATTTCTTACCAGTCTTGCTCTCATGAGTGATTTGATAGAGTGTAAAATTAAACAAATATTATTCAAAAGATTCAACTTATTTCTATATCAATGTAATAACAAAATTGATAAATACTTGAATGAAATTACTGAATTTTCTTTTTTCACGATTAATTTATTCTTACAGTCATTATTAATTCAGTTAATAAAAATGTATTCAGTAACGTAATTATTCTTAAATCATATTTTAATTGAATAAACAAATCTTAAAGATATAGATTATCATTCAACTCAAGTTACCTGATGTGCTTTAAAAATGTCCTAATGTTTTATATCTTTAAAAAAAGAATTGTAAATTGTAGATTATTAGAACAAAAAAACTTACCTATCCGCATATCATTCAC
Organism: Timema californicum; assembly: GCA_902141385.1. NCBI lineage: Eukaryota > Metazoa > Arthropoda > Insecta > Phasmatodea > Timematidae > Timema > Timema californicum. The sequence goes on from CABFOW010006716.1 coordinate 7,540, forward strand.
GTGCATATCACCTTTCAGCGTACACTATACACCCGAATGTATCCGCCCTCCCCCGTATCCCCCAATTACACCACCAAATACCTCTCTGTCCTTTCAAAATATGCTCAATGAAGTGTCCACCACAACCCACCCCCAAAATTGTAATCATATCCAGGACAAAAACCAGCCATAAACAAAACCATGGTGACCCGTCAACTAACAAATTCCTTTGTAAACCAATATGACAACTAGCATACTAAGAAAAAAATATGTCAGTCCGTGTGTGTTCGTTAAAAGGAGTATTAAAACATGTTTCTTTTTGGTAAAAAATATAAAAAACTCAAAAAAAGGTAGTTTTATTTACCCACGATTGTGTTGGCTGGTTGCACAGTGTGACTTGCATTTTAATCGTCAATATTTGTTTTTACTTTCTCGTATCGAGAAAGTATTGTAAAGATAAACATATTTTACCTCAAATTATGACATAGCTTGACATTTTATGGGCCCCGACTCTCCAAATAGGAGGAATTTTCATTTTGTCTGTCCACTGTATGTCTATCTATCTGCATCTGAGTCTACAGCCTAAACGATTTTATAGATGTCATTCAAATCTGATATTTAGTTGTATGGACACATCACGAGGTAAAATAGTGATTTTAATCTCAAATATAAGCTTAGATACAGTTAATTGACAATTGTTAAAAATTTGAAATTTTTCAAAATTGTCTCTTTGCTCAAAATGGGTATTTTAGGATAAGTTTTACATGATAAATAATACTGTATAGCAATAGGTCTACATTATTTTTATGAAAAAAAAATAGTTAAGTGAAGTTTGTTTATACATTTTTTTTTTTTAGAAATTTGTTCCAAATTCTAATTGACCAGATAAGAAATTATATAAGATTTTGCCTACCATTTATTTCGTTTTGTCACGTCGTGGTGTTATCTGAAAAGTGCAAACTCTCCAATTACAATTATTGGAGGACGAAAAGAAACTGAAAGATATTAACTCGCAGTGGTGTCTTTGTAATAAGATTCACATCGGCTTTGAGAGAAGCTGATGAAGAGGTCAAGGTAGGTATACCAACCTTTGTGCACTGATAGTTGTTAGTATGGATATTTTCTGCTTTAGTTTTTATCATTCTCTTTCACCTCTAATTTGGGCACATTTCCTTCCAGAATCTATTCCTTTATAGTTCTTAACCCATAAATCAAGGCTTTTTTTTTACTTTTAAACATAGTTGTTAAATATCAATGCTATTAACAGCTTAAGGTGGGTGTGTAGGGAACTTGACTTAAGGGCAGGTTTTTTGCAGTTTTTTTACAGTAGAATCTTTTTCTTGTCAAAATAAATAACATATTGCTTCTGTAGAAACATAGAGTTTAATTCAGTTCAGTATGGACATCAGCAGTGTTGATGAATACCTGTCATGAGCATAGCGCCATTAGATGACAAACTTTTCAACTAGAAAACAAATGGTGTCATTAAATTCCAGGACCTTCTTGACGAATATCCAACAACTGTTGGTATCACCATGTAAAGAAAATTAAACTCTTTAAGTTTCTACTGAATAATTATTTTATTTCTTTTGACTAAAAAAAAAATGTTTTGATACAAAATTTGTAAAAAAAAATACTGCCTTTAACTTGCTTTTCCTACACTCGTTTAAGGTAGCTGCTCCAACATTAGCACGGAGAGAATATGGGAACACCATGGTGATAAATTGCATGTAGAAAACACCCCTCAATGAACCTGGCCAAGATTCGAATCTCACACATCAAATATTTGAATATGAAAAACCCAACGAAACAGCTGTCTAGTAGATATAAAACTGTCATATTTTGTGTATTTCTTTGCTCTAACTATGGTCCAATTTTCATATGAAGGGCTTTCCTTATCTGGCATCTATAAAAGTTACTAGATCTACTTTCACGTATTCAATGGTCAATTTATGTGATATTTAGATGTATCTCTTGATATATTATTAATACCTATAAAATAATAATGTAATTTAGTAAAATTTTATCAATATTGACCTTTATTTTCTAAAAGATTCCTTCTACCACATCTTGCCACAGTTCTGTTTCATGATGAACCTTAAGAATAGTCAACATTGACCAACTATATATTTTTTTCTCTGTCTGTCTGACAAAATTGACGCCATCTGTTAAATATTAGACATTCTTAGCACATCCGACGGAGAATAAATATGTAGGTATATCTAGTAGTTTTTTAACTGCCTGTTTTTTAGCATCTGATCTTACTACCCGTTCGGGTTATACAATTTTGTAATAACTATGCTAATGGTTTTAGGGATTAGGGAGGTTGAATTTAGAAGAAGTATATCAACATTTACATGGAGGGAGAGTGTAAAACCATTTAGGAAAAAATAACCTTTGCACACACGACCGAGAATCGAACTCCAATCTTCCCGTCATTGGCAGTCTAGTCTACTGCGAGAGTAGCGCTTTATAGTATGTGGCCACCTAAGTGGGTAGCCTTGTTATTCATGTGGCGAATAGAAAATAGCTTAATTCCTCATTACCAAACCCGGATTTTAATTACATCTTATTAAATAGTGACTAATAAAAATACTTTAGAAATAGTTTTAAAAAATAATGAAATTACATGAACAAAAATCCCCGAAAATATAAATGAAAGTTTGTAAAGAATGCACATGTTAAACTTTTACAAATCAAGGCTAAAATAGATCTGTATGCAATGAAAAACCTTTGGCAATTAAACTTTTGCATTTAGCTACATATGAACATTATTTTTTGTTTTACAAATAACTTCTCACATAAATCTTTCCCAGCTTTTAATTGAGATGGTTCACCAGGAATGTGGGTTTTCCTACCACAAAAGTGAACAGTGAACAAAGTTCTGTTGAAGCCTATACTATATTTTCAATCTTACAATAATTTTCATCAAGGGCGCCTGAAGGATTTTACTCCAGGAGTCATAAGCGGGGTAAGGGGGGTACGAAATACCCTCTAGTACAGCCGGAGGTTTAGGGTTCCTCCCATGAGAAAATGTATTAAATTGAAGCCCCAAAAGACGCTTTTAAGGCAATCCTTGTCTCTTGAAAATAAGATACAACATTAAAAAAAGTTTCAAATCCATCCAAATTCGTGAGTGGACATTTGACCTGGCCAATTTGAATGGTGAATGCTGTTAGAATTGCTAACGCATGCGCAAAACTATCAACCCTAAAGTCAGCAGACCTTTAGCTGGGGGCATTGTTTATGTGTACAATCTTAGGTTCTCAGGGGGGTCTCTACCCTCCCTAGTACACCCCTGCGGGCGTCCCTGGTATTCGTGGATTTATAAAACATGGATAATATTCAACACAGATGCCTAAAAAACTATTCAACGCATTAAAAAATATATATATTATCATTATCTAGTACCACGTCTTACTACCCGTTCGGGTTATATGCTTTTAGTACTAATTACGCCAATGGATTAGGAATTAGGAAGGTTGAATTGGAGGAAGTGAACCCGCATTTGCGTGGAAGGAGAGTGGAAAACCATTTAGGAAAAACCTCCCCCAGTTCACCCGACCGAGATTCGAATTTTGATCTCCCCGTCCTCAGCAGTCGAGCTCATCATGACTAGCGCGTTAGCCGACTACACCACCAAGATGGGTCATTAAAATTAAATCTAAAAATCCCTAATAACAAAAGTTATTTAAAAAAAAAGTCCTATAAAATATACACTTCTACAACCAGGGCTTATGAGGATTGTCTGTTATGTACTTTACAATGAATTTGTCTTGAAATGTAACAAACTTAACTTCTGCGCTTCCACAATGGCGTGGCTTATAAGATCGGGTCATAACGTAATCCGCCAAGTAAAGACTGATTTTTTTCAGAGTAAAAATAAGAAATCAGTCTTTCTTTGTCGGATTACATTGTGAGCCGATCTTATATGTGTGTGTATATATAGGTATAAGAATAATCAAAACTTGGGCCCCGGTCATTTATCTACTAACACGTTTGCTGAAAGCAAAATTATCACACTTTTCTTAGTAGCCGTGTTATTTAATAATCAATATAATTTATTAGTACTGATATTAATACTTAATAAAGAGGTTAGTTAAAAAAATTATAGCACCATTATTCACTCCTTTTTCCTTCTTTCGTGAATAACTGTCTAATTTAATCACGTAAACCTGATTGGACTTAAAGTTTCGACTTTGGACTTTTTTCCTCTTCATTGAAAGTCGGCCCATTGTTTCTTTGTAAATAATAAAGCTAAACCTTATGTGTTACTTTTAGAACTAAAATGAAGAACAAATTCTAACTAGATTTTCAAAAGGCGCTGTATTCTTGAAATGACCACTTCTAGAAATTGTACGGAATGTAGTAAAAATAAACGTCTTCTTTCGACCACCCCTTCTTTACACTTCCACTTTCACCCTGCTGTGAAATGACTACATTAAGATGAAATGATTCCCTTCTCTCGAATTGAAATTCTGATATTTTTTTCATGTATAGTAATATATTTCTTGTTATCTTTTCCTTCTTGGTTACGATTTCAAAGTCGTTATTGCTACGTGAGTGGGGGGACAGAGTGGGGGTGACTGGAAGATTCGGCTATTATAGAACTAGGTGTACTTTCTTCTAGCAGTTTATTTTTAACGTTTTCTCAGCCTTTTATTCATTTTTATTTTTATACTCACCTCTAACAAAAAACAAACAGATAGTAGCCAAATATTTCCCGGTGTATGAATACAATAAATATTTAGACAGTTTTTTCTCAATCTACACTAATTGTTAAAATTAAAATACAATTTTTTAAGACTTTGAAAATATCAAATTTAGTAAATAATTATTTGTGATTTACGATTAATATAACTTTAAACTCATAATTTCACTGTTTGGATTTATTTTTATGCTTTAATTTAATTTAATTTAATTTGTTTAGTTTTATGGACACTTGACAAACCAAATGGAAAGAGACTATTGGAAAGAAATAGGTGCAGGTGGGAGGATAAAATTAGTACGGAACTGAAAGAGATAGGGTGTAATGAGGTGGACTGGATAGAAGTACGGTGATTAACTGTCTAGTTCTTAATGCCAGGAAGTAGGCCTAATTCAGTAAGTTATTTAGCAACTTAGATTCATGTTTTTCTTTTTAAACGTAATAATTATTATAATCGATCGAATTGGAGCTAACCCACATCGATGGATTGACGTAATAAACGTCAAAATCATCAAGTCTTGTTTTATAGTGTTGAAGAGGTTCAGTGGTCTAATCACGGCCGTGTTTAGTGAGTGAAGGTTTTGATATATTCCCCTCTACTCAAATACGGATACTCACTTTGTTATATTGCCCCCGCTTTTCTAGCCGTATGGTCTAAGGAGTCATTTACAATAGACGAGTCCAGGGGTCATCATCCAGTCTATCAGACGGAAATTTTCAGTCATTCACGTAAGAAAGCTACTTAGTAGTTAAAAGTTGATCTTTAGATCTTCTAAACTTGAAAATATGTATAAAATTATTTCATATAATTTTTGAGAGTGACCAAAATAACCTTAGTTGGTCATGATTATTGGTAGTATCTGTTTGTTTCAGTGTTAGTGGCAATGTGTCTAGTAAAAATCGAATAAATCGAGAAGGAGAAATTCATAATATGCAAATGCAGGTTTATGCTTTAAAAACATTAGTATATTAACCGTTCAATAAACATTAAACACGTTCATGTTTTGGTAAAATTAACATTTAAAACGTTAAGGAAGTTCCCAAACAATGTTTATTTTAGAACAAAAGTTGATTAGTTATGAGATTAAAAATGTCTTCACAACAAAAAATTTAATGTTAAAATAAAAATAATAAAAAATTAAAAAACAAACCATTTTAGCATATTTAAACAAATTTAATAAAATAGAATGTAGTTATTTTCAAATGAAAAAAACTATTTCACTGATTATAATTTTTCTCAGACGAATGTGGGATTTGAAAAAAATCACCTCGATATGTTTTTTGGTTCGAACGTCGTCATGTATCTAATAATACTTCGGTTAATCAATCGTCTGTGAGATGCTCGCTAAGTGCACACCTAACGCCTATGTAATTTTAATCGCAACCCTCAAGCTAATACTGTACGATAAGTTGCATCTGTGATCTACCTCACGGCGCTATAGACTCTTACACTAGTTCCTTATGTTACCGCTTAAAGGCAGATGTGTAGTAGAGTTGGAAGTAGTTATTTCCTCCCTCCACAGGTAGCAGCAACAACGCAGTAATGTTTTTGTTTTTTTGTAAGCGTTGTCTGCCGTGAATCTCCAACAAGGAGTGCAAGTTTGAGGTGAGCCTCCGGAAAGGTGTGCTGGTATGAAACAACAAGTAGAGAAGTGAAAGAGAGTTTTCTGTGCTTACCGATTCAAAGGAGCACGTGTGAATGTGGTGCGCGGAAAGTGTGCGCGCGCCGCCTTATACTAACAAACCTAACCACGTGTTTCGCCACCGGTGTTTTTGTTTATGTTCGATTTTCAAATGTCGACTTATCGAACGAATTTGTTCTAGTTTACAAATTGGTTTTGGAGGGGTTTGAAATTAAATATGTTGGTGTCTTATTAATACAATTTTAATTCTTTCCACAATGGAAGTGCGTGTGTTTCACTGTTTCTTTGTAATAGTGTTGTGTTTCCTTCATGGACGTGGCGACTCCAAGCACAATAGCATCAACAAGAAAGGTAAATATAATAAATTAACTCAGAAAATTAACAAAATAGTACATTTATTATGAACTTCATAGTCTGTTTCCGTTAGATATGTTTAATATAATATTATATTATATGTTGTAAATTATCACTCGGGCAATAAGCAATAATACATTTTTAAGGGTAAATATGGTTTAATCAAGGGTCTTTATTTAAAAGGGATGTGTAATGAACAAATAAAACAAGATTTCGAAGACGCTATCATAGTTCGAGGGAAATTAATTAAATAATTCCATTCGAGTAGCCATTACAGACATTGACAGTAAGACAAGGTCCAATAACCGTAATTTATAGAATGATACATACATTTAACGGGGGTCGATTTTAAATAAAAGGAAAATACATTTTAAAGAGTCAATGAGACAGAATTTTGTTAATTTTAGCTCCAAATTGTCCTCTTTCACCCGCCCTATCTATGTTTTTGTTTTTTAATACTCCTCACGCTACGCACAAAGTAAGACACAAAAGGTGACCTGGTGGTCTAGGGGTAAGGTGTCAGACTTCTGTGCTGGCGGCCGGGGTTCAATCCTCGGTCCCGGCAAAGATTTATCTGATTACCAAACCCTTCCTTCACCTCTGACAAGACATCTTGTGAATGTGAGGAATGCCAGGCCTCCACCGTGGTTCGGATTCCACGTTAAACTGTAGGTCCTCCATTTCATCTCACAATCACCCTACCATTACACATTAGCGTAAGTGCGTATAACCCGAACGGGTAGTAAGACGCGGTGCTAATAATAATAATAATAATAATAATAATAATAAGACACAAAAATAACAGATGATGAGTGACAATGACAGTAGGGTATTACGGTATGCCTAAATTAGCCTTCCCTTTTTGAAATATTTATTGTTGTTAAACTATTGTAATATGTATATGGAAAACAGCTCATAAATATAAAACAAACACTGTTGGGAATATTTTCATTGTTATATAAACTACTTTAGTATATTAATTGAAGTGGTAAGGATTAAACAGTAAAACTTCGATAAATATTATGTTAAAATAGTTTTTACAACATTATTGAAGGTCTTTATCGATGCTAGATTTGTTATTATGAACTACTTCACCCTTGACGCCCCCCCCCATCAGAATTTCAGTTAAAAGTAATACATACAACAAAAGCAAACATCAATGCATCCATCTCAACAGCTTTTTCTGGTGATGAGGAAGGCGAGGATTGAATCCCGGATGAGTGAAATGAGGGTGGTTTTTGTTTTCTCGTGACCCCTAGGAAATAGGAAGTATCGTGATTGTCGAGAAAATCTCAAATTCGAGATTTTGACCAATGTCGACGTTTCGTAACCCCATAAACCTGAAAAATTTGTTTTCGCGATGTCGTCTCTGTGCTGTAGGCTATCTTGGTATAGGGCCGAAACAATTTTACCGATCGGTCTAAAACTTGGTGTTTAGGGTTTTCATAAGGTTACCCTGAGTAGTTTTTGGAACTATTTATACAATCCTACATCTAAAGGCAGTTTACTTAAGGATGGAAATAAAATAAAACCGATTTTATCGAAATTGTCTCGATCGATTTTTATTAAAATTCGTATCTATGCACTTTTTAAGATTACAAACAAAATGGCGTACTTAATTTTTCGAGAAAAATTAGTGTATAATAAGTGGACTTTCCAATTTTGATCATATCTCCGAAACTATTTGAGAAAACCAAATAACGTATCATAACAAAGTTGTAGTACTAGTAAATAACTTTTACTTGAGACTTATTTTTCATAAAACCAATTATTTCCAAGCCATAGGTAGATACATTTCTTAATGACGGTCTAGAAAATGGTGAATTGAAAATATACACAGCTCCAGATAACTAGAAAAGTGTTTATATTAGAAACTCCAAAATGGTAAGCTGGGTAACGGGGCGGACTATCGAAATTTACGAAACTACTATAAATAATAAACCTGTTCTTTGTGAGATTTAACATTGCTAATTTATACATCAGACTAAAACAAACCTAAAAATAAATAAACACTAAAAACCATCGAAAAGGGGCTGAATTGTTAAAATAGCGCGGTAAACAGCTCGCCTCTTTGGTGAACCGTGGTGTTTTATTTTTAAATATGTTTCTCTAACAGTGTCTCATTATTTATTTTCTGAACGTTGGTGAAATGTGGTGGATGCTCTTTTATATTGTGTTTTTGTAGCAATCCATATTATTTCTTTTCACAAAAAATCAAGTCATGAATAAATGTCTCCATTTTAGGCAAAGGAGGGAGAAAGTCTGTGATGTGCACAGTGCCCCTTATTTCCCTACTCGTTCTCCACTTTCCTTACCTTCCTCAACCCTAATCCATTAATGTGATTAAATAGGTACTGTCCAGACGGGTAATAAGACGCCAAATAAAAGAAATACTACATCATTTTCAAATAAAAGTAAAATAATTAATGACATGAAACCAATAAAATAACTAGTAAACACTACTCGCCACTTTAATAAAGAATCAAATGTCATTACCATTACATGTTTCAGTCAAAATTCTATGATAAAAATAGCAACTCCTTCTGGAAATAACAGGGAATTTCGTAACATAATAGTTGGCACCCCTGAGGGGTGAGATTTCTAGGGGAAATATTGATAGTGAGCTATCGAGTTTGACCTTCGAACACGAGTAGTATTCTAGAGTGACTAGCCTTGTTGGTTGTGCGTGGTTCCGCTTGGAACTCTGTACGTGGGCAGAAACAACTGCTATAAACTTGTGGGTGTCACATAATATTTAATTGTTTTTGGTATTTTTTTCAAAATGGAGGTGCGATAGAAACAAAACTTTGCAAGTAAAACATTTAAATGCGTGGGGTCGTCTTACGCGAACCAAACTATAACGAAATCATGTGCCTCCCATCGGAGATCACCTGTCTAAGGCATCAGGTTCACAATATACTGCATTGGAAGTGATTGAGGTTCGAGTCTCAGCCGGGTGCATTAAAGATTTTCCCCGCACGCAATCTATCCAATGACATTCGCATATTTGTTCCTCAAGGGGAGCAATGAGGAAGCCTTGTTTACAGTTATTTACGCTGTGTCGTTATTTAATTATAGAAACGACTTAGTCGAGTCAATTGACTGCCACTGTTAAACTTACTCCATACTAATTTTACAGTGAGACATATAATTAGCATATTATCTCTTGAAATGGCTTCACAGCGTGAAAATGACGTGTTTTTTTTTGTTTAGTCATCAGCCAATCACAAGCTTTTTACCTGCTTAATATAATTGGTATGATTTTTATTTATACGTTTTAAACAGAACTGGTTATTTAATGACTTAATCTATGGGTTTAGGTGACCTGGCGGTCTAGGAGTAAGGTGTCAGAATTCTGTGCTGGCGGCCGGGGTTCAATCCTCGGTCCCGACACAGATTTATCTGATTACCAAACCCTTCCTTCACCTCTGACAAGACATCTTGTAAATGTGGGGAATGCCAGGCCTCCACCGTGGTTCGGATCCCACGTTAAACTGTAGGTCCTCCATTTCATCTCACAATCACCCTACCATTACACATTAGCGTAAGTGCGTATAACCCGAACGGGTAGTAAAACGCGGTGCTAATAATAATAATAATAATAATAATAATAATATATGGGTTAAGGATGAATAGAATATACTAAATAAAGTAAAGGCAGCCTCAGGGAAAAATCAGCGACATTGCAACTGGCGATATCTCTGTCGTCGGCTAATACGGTGTGTTGTAAGACTAACGCCTTAGACCATGGGGCTACCGATGCATGTGTTGTTGGGTATAAATGATCAAGGTCATTAAGAGGATGTGAACCTGCGTTAAGAGTGAGAAATGGCGTTAGTAAACACAGTGATCATTTGTAAAAAAATAAAACTATGAACCCGTTCTTGTCCCACTAGATCAACCATATCCTTACTTACTGTAGTTATGGAGGGAGTTCCTATATAAATAAATTTATGGTACAACCTTACACGTCAAAGTAGGTTTTAAAATTCACTTTGTCAATATTTTAAGGTGGAACTATTGTTTAGTTTGAATCTTTTCTTATTCTATTCAGGGTTGATACGTATGCGTCAGTAAATTTGATGTGACAAAAACGATACATTGGGGGGGGATGTAACTGTAATGTTTGTGATAACCTTCAAGATACTAAGTATATGAGCATAACGCAGTTTAAACCATGTTTTATCTATTATTAATATATTTTTGCGAAGAGCACAGATATATCTGTCTTGTATAATGAGTTGAAATAGAAACCAATGAACATAACGAGATTTTTGATTAATATGAAATACTGGGGAAAATTGCATAATTTTTTGTCTTAAAAACCTAGAAAATTCAGATATTTTCAAAATTCGATAAGTCGTCACCTGTGAATGCAAGTGTTCTATGTCCAATTTTCCACTTTTGTGTAAAAGAGCATTGAAGTTTGACCATGTTTATAAGAACAATGTTACTAGATGACAACTCGAGCCTGTATCCTCTTAAATAATTATATAGTAGTCTTGAACTTTCTTGCATTTATGAAGAAAACGAAGACAGCGCAACTTATCCAGAGGGAATAATAACTTTAATTAGTTGTTAGAATTAGGGCCTACAGTAGCTACAGTAATTATATATATATATATATATATATATATATTCCTACTTTTGTGTGTCTGTCACGTGAAGGCTACAGAAAATGCCACTTTGAAAACATGAACGATATTGCCAGTCAAACGAACGTGACAAAGACCTGTATTTTTGTTGCAGTCAGTCCTATATGTTATTCTTATTAGGGGGTCTTTATTTCGATAGGTCCATTGTCTTGTCCAAATCGATCTATCCATAGTTTCCTATCATCAGCTACCTGAAACTTCATCCTATTTCCTTGTTTGAAGTGATCAATCAGTTGCATTCGTCCCCTTCCTGCCTTATCACTTTCACTGCCTTCTATAACATGACTCAAGACATTTCTTCTCATAATGTCATAATGTGAGCCATCCAGCTGACCTTTCTTCGTAGTATCAAATCACCTGCATTAGGGGACGGCCAGACTGGGCGAGCGCGCGAGCGACTAAACTATAAAATAGAACACATCGGTTGTGATGAGAGGTGGTCAGACTGAGCGCGCGCGCTCGACCCGGTACAGTCTAGTTTACAGGCGCTAGGCAATATTATTGTTATGTTGGTTCATTGAGTGCTAGGAAAACTTTTCATTTTTACATTTTTATTACTATTGATAGGTTTGGCACACTTGATACTAACGGTCTATATTAATTGGTAAGATCATAAACTATACCTATATATATATATATATAAAATTGAAATGTTAAAATACTTCAATATTATAATCAAAGTAAGCCTTTATAAATAAGAATTACCATTAGCGTGGATAGAGGATGAGAAAACCACAACAATAAATCACTTGTCAAAAACCACCCTCAGTTCACTGAGCCAAGATTCGAACCTTTGCCTCCTCGTCGACAACTATCGAGAGCTATAGTGCTAATCACGCGATTGCTCGCTTGCACGCTTGTCTGTCTGGCCGAACCCTAATGCTACTCTTTTCTACAGCTCTTCTTAGAACCTCTACGTTAGTCACATGATCTGTCCACTTTATCCTTTATATTCTCCTCGAGAATCACATCTCAAAGTTTTCCGAATATTCATTCTACTTTTTTCTGTGGGGTTTATGTTTCAGCTCCTTTCAAAGTGAATCTCTCTCATGTAACACTTCGCCAGTTTCTTTTATTTCCAGATGTAACTGAGTTTATTATTATTATTATTATTATTATTATTATACTTGATAGTAGTGTTAAGATAGTGAATCCATCTACTTTAATTGTATTTGTACGCCAATTATTGTGGTTTCCAACAAATTATCTCAATTTTGACAGGATTTCATTAACATGTCTCGAGTGACGAATATAAACTCTTGAGACATGTTTTTATGATTATAGTTTGGTTACATGTAGGCCTATTTACCAAGCCGTGCTAATTTAAATTATTTTTATATATTCTTGTATTTATATGATACACACTAACTCACAAATACGAGAATAAAATTACAACAACAAAAATATTAACTTTGGTGACGTAGACATATTTAAAGAATGCATATACTAATCACAAAATACAAAAATAAAATACTAATTAAAATTCTCCAATTTTCATTAAGTATCAAACCCGCACCCACTGGTCACGCTACAAATCTTCAGTCTAATATTGTTTTTTTGTCTGTGTCGAGAGGGTCAGGGCTCGAATCCCGATCGGGAGTTAGCCTAATGAGTTGGGTTTTTTTCTTAAATCTTTTTCTACATGTCTCCTTTCACGCAAATGCGGAGACACTTTATCCCACTTTCCTCATCCCTACACTCATTTATGTAAATATGTGGGCTTGTCTGGACAGGTGGTAAGATTCGGAGCACAAAAGTAAAAAGGAAGCGTCAAACACGTGACCCTTGAATCACGTAACCTACCTGTGACGTCAAGATAGTATTTCCAATGTTAATTAATTTAAGTGGGTTTCAAGGATAAAACGTTGAATCAAAAACCATATTTTTTTAAATAATTCTAAAAATAGTGCTACAGTGTCATAAAATTATAATCTATTTATCTTAAAATAGCGTTTAGTAAACATATTTTTTATAAATCATCTACAATTTAGGCTATTTGTCTTGGCCACAAAAAGAGCCTGAAGGAGTCTTCCTGCTAAGTTGGAAATTAAAAAATTCCGTGGAAGCATATGTGTCTCTAGAATAGGAAACAAGAAAAAGTTAATTTTGAAAAGCAAGTCAATGTTTTCAAGGCTCAAATAGTATTGTGGGTGTATAAACTCGTCAGAGGAATATGGGAAGTGTTATCAGTAGATACACAAGATACTTCGTGGGGTGAACTGCTCATTTTCTTACGTCTCTCTTTCTATTTCTTACATTGGTGTCTTAGGGTGATAGTGCTTAGCGTGCTATGGTGCGCAGAGTTAAGATGCAACCTGCTTCGCAAAATAGCTTCAAATCTCCAAGTAGGCATCGCAACGTCGTGAAGTCAGTAGCTTCACAACGCTACCGGCCAAACTTACCGTTAGCTACCACGATAGATTGGCCACCATTAAAGTTAATGTTGCGATAGCGCAGTGTAGAATTCATACTTCCAACACCCCCTACCCCCTCTTATCCCCCACATTCCGACAAGTCGTAACTTTACAAAAGCGAAATGCAATGCTCATGTCCTCCCTCCTCCCCCCTCCTTCCTCTCCCTCGTTTCATAACGCACCGTTTAGTTTGTAGCTCGTAAATCAAAACAGAACACTGTGTATTTATTTGGCGGAAATCAGGCAGAAATGGCTTCTAAATAGTACTGTAAGTCAAAGAAAATAATAATAACGAAACAATAATATCTCTAAGCGGGACTTAAAGGGGGGCAAGTCACAGCTATCTATTTACTAAAGAGTTTTAACTGGCCTCATAAAATGTTTTTAATTTCCAAAATGTATACAGCATAAATGCTTCGCATAAAAATTGCTATTTTTGGGGTACTGGGGATTTGGATAGTTAAAAGCATTGTGTTGTAAAAAAGAATGAATTTGTTTTCATACTTTGCAGTATTAGGCTAATAGCTCGATTATTTATGTCTTGTATGAATGCTTAGCAAAAAGTTATTATACCATTTGACACATATTTGTTGCCTTCTTTGTGAATTTTAAGTGGGCGCTGTGTGCTGAATGCATCCAAAGTTAAATGGCCTTAAAATTCCCCTTCTCGCTATATTTAGTATCTGAGCATTCATTCCCTTCCCTCATAACGACTCAGCAAGCAATACCTTTTATTGCCCTATACAAACTGTCTGCTTACCTCCTGATACGCCCCCTCTTCCGCGTCTATGCACACAACGTCTATGCTGGCGGCCGGGGTTCAATCCTCGATCCCGGCACAGATTTATCTGATTACCAAACTCCTCCTTCACCTCTGTCATCTTGTGAATTTGAGGAATGCAAGGCCTCCACCGTGGTTCGGATTCCACGTTAAACTGTAGGTCCTTCATTTCATCTCACAATCATCCTACCATAGCACACTAGCGTAAGTGCCTATAACCCGAACGGGTAGTAAGACGCGGTGCTAATAATAATAATACACACAACGCTTACGGTCCTGTCGCACTGTTTGCCACTGCACAACATTGATTCAGTCTTAAAATAAGAAACCTTCACTTGTTTATCGTTTAAGATATAGACATATCGTTCCATGGACCTTCTTACAAAATAGTATAAAAATAATTCAGACAAACCTTTGCATATGTGACACTATTTACAAATTTGTGACTGATGATGACGTGGAGATCGGGGTTCGAATATCGGTTGGGTCTACAGAGAGTGGTTTTATATAAATATTTTACCACTCTCCTTCCGCTCAAATGCGTGTAGATTATTATTATTAGCACCGCGTCTTACTACCCGTACGGGTTATACGCACCAACGCTAATGTGTAATGGTAGGGTGATTGTGCGATGAAATGGAGGACCTACAGTTTAACGTGGAATCCGAACCACGGTGGAGGACCTGGCATTCCTCACATTCGCAAGTTGTGATTAATACACGACTTGTCAGAGGGGAAGGAAGGGTTTGGCAATCAGATAAATCTGTGCCTGGACAAGGGATTGAACCCCGGACGCTAGCACAGAAGTCTGACACCTTACCCCTAGACCACCAGGTCACCTAAATGCGTGTAGACGACCTTTAAAATGTTCCCTTCCTCATCCCTATATCTCATTAGAGTAAACATTATATATGCCTATAGCCTTAAAAGCTAGAAAGACGTTGTGAAAAAAAATGTTCTTTTTATTTCGCCGACATAGTTGTATGACCTTCTGAGTAAAATGTATTAACATGATCAATCTTATCCTTATTTACCGCTAAGTGACGTAGGCAATATCGTAAATTGTTTCCGTAGGCACACTTATACATGGGACAGTTATTAGAGAAGTGATAAATTGGGTATTATTTAAAATTCGTTGTTAGTTTCATTTTATTGAATGAATGCAGCTACCAGCCTGTATGCGCGACATTTAATAGCACTCACATAAATCTAAATATACCAAATCAGCTATTTGAGAGAAAAGGTGACATGTTGGAGATTTATTTACAGTCCAATTTTTAAGGAAAGAGTCTTATATAAAATTCAAACAAAAGTAATTTGGGGCCAAAATTATTGATAACATGAATGTCATTTTATAGATATTGGTAATATTTATCAAAATCGTCAGCTTTAAATCACATGACTTGACGTATGTTTTCATGAAATTAGTTCTATAACATTTCTAGCTTCCTATGAAAATTGGAGTGTGGTATAATTTTAGAAATCCTTGCTCCAATTCATCAGAACTTCTTCAATGTAGTGAAAATAGACCTCTAGCAATGGGTTTGCCTTTCCTTTCAGATCCACATGATGTATTATAATGAAATTTTCCCAATATATTTCAGGCAGATCTAAAATTATTTATTTTTCAATATTAAAACTTTATTAAAAATTTAATTGGAACATTTTATAATTATTTAAACAACAATATAAATCATCTGATATTGATTGAGGTCAAGTAAATTTTGCTTTGTCATGAAAAACTAGCATATCACTCTACAGTGTTTTTTACTTTTTTATGTAGAATATTACAAACGTGTATTTTTTTTAATTCGAGATTATTATTGGTCTTGATGTCTTAAGTGGATCTTTACAGTTGTATCTGTTTATACGACTGCCTTTATCTAGAGCTACAGCAGAAACGGTTTGATTGGATGATATTGAGATGCTACTTGGTTATAACTCGAAGTTAAGGGATGACTTCGATCCTAACCACCAACTTAAGGGTTGTTTACTGGTGACTGAATCTTCTTTGTTCTTATCAGCAACCAGAGGCCTTGGAGACCACACGCTGACCTCACAAGCCTCCTCCATCTTGTTCTATCTTTGGCCATTTCTTTCCAATCTTCTTCCACCCCTAGTTCCTTCAGATTCTTGGTGATGTCATCTTTCCACCAGGTCCTGGGACGTCAAAATGGTTTGGGGGTTTCGGGAAGGCCTTCAAGCACTACCATCGGGCTTCTTTCTGGTTTAATACTGGATCCATGGCCCGCCCAGCTTGTTTTATCCACTCGCATCTTTTGCACTACACCTGGCTGTTTCATAATCTCATATATTTATCTATTTATCCTTTTGTACCCCTCTTCTTCTCTTGCTAGACCCCATATATTTCTCGTACTCTTCCTTTCGAATATCCTTAGTCTATTTCTTTTTATATTCGTTGTGATCAACGTTTTTGATTCGTATAGTACTAAGTTTTAAAAAATCAAGTTTTTTTTTCGATAAAATTACTCTTAACAATTGTAACCAAATTGGTTAACTTGAGATTGTTCCACATGATAGAGATAACACTCTATTCTTTTGTTTTCAAAAAAGTTGATCCAAGGGTAGTTTACTGATGACTAATATTTTAAAGTTTTATTTTTTTAAAGTTATAACTATTTATTTATATATTTATATCTAAAGGGTGCTTTCTACGATTATCAAAATAATGTTTGTTTTTCTTAGTTGGTGAATACTGATAACCGAAATTTGAAAAGTTTGCTACAAACTAAGAGAAACTAGGCCAATGTACGATTGTGTGGTACCACTTATTTTTAATTATTATGTTCTTTAATTTATCTCGATTAAAAAAAGTCTATGGCGTTGACCCGCAAACTATTTATACCAGCCGAACGGCCGCCACCGCTAGCGATGATAGTGTAAATATTTAAAGATAGAGGGAGTCATGTGGTCAGCATAATGAAACCTTGACCTGTTAATATCACTTTTTTCTAAACTGGATCTGTTACTTATTTATTCAAGTAACTCCTAATTTACTTTAACAAGACTAAGTTTAACCCCGTTCCTGACCGAGTGCTCTACAGATAAATGTAATATGCGTCGGGGATCGAACTCTAACCACTAGACCATATTGGCGGCTCATTTGCTTAATTATATTGCTTTTTAATGAAGGCTCTAGACTAGGGGCCCTCGATTATTGTTGATGGAGGTCCGTTTTAAACACTCGACATACTTCTGTGGTCCGACAAAACTTTGACGACTCAAGTTAGGAATATAATAATTAAAAAACGTGATTTTCTCTTCTTTTGGTTATTTTACTGTTATTATTTCTGGCCCTCCATATTTACTACCCACCCACCACCAAAATATAATCATTTCTTCTGCTTATTGCTATCTCGTCAAGGTCCTTGAAAATGCTTCTGTAGTCCGGATGTGGACCGCGGTCCTCCATTTGGTGACCACTGCTCTAAGCTAACCACAGCGACTCCTGGTTTAAGGTGTTCTACTAATATAAGTTATATTCTATCCGTTTGGGGAAATGGGCTCTTAGTGAGTTTATATTTAGCACCGCGTCTTACTACCCGTTCGGGTTATACGCTTTAAGTACTAATTACGCTAATGGATTAGGAATTGGGAAAGGTTTAATTAGAGGAAGTGAACCCGCATTTGCGTTAAATGAGAGTGAAAAACCATTTAGTAAAAAACACCCCAGTTCACCCGACCGAGATTCGAACCTTGACTTCCCCGTCCTCAGCGGTCGAGCTCAACACGAATAGCGCGTTAATAAGTATCTCCCATTGTTTCTAAACTGAGTGGTGAGTTCAGTAATGGAAGCCGAGTGTATTTGCGGGGGGAAAAAATCTACTGAATATTATACGAAGACATGTGCACTCAATTTACCTTGAAAGGTAGCAATCTTACCTCTTACGTTTTCACTATGAAGTAGCTTATAAGATATGGCCATAGTGTAAAATTATAGCACCAAGTCTTACTACCCGTTCGGGTTTACGCTCAAGTACTAATTACGCAAATGGTTTTAGGGATAATAAAGGTTATATCTAGAGGAATTGTACCCACATTTGTATGGAGGTATAGTGGGAAACATTTTGGAAAAACCCATCTCAGTACACCCAACTTATATTCTAAGCCAAACCTCGACATCCCCGTAATCGGCAGTCTAGTCTAACACGAGAGTAGCGCGTTAGACCATGCGGCCACAGAAGTGGATCTACATTCAGTTAACTGTAACCCTGCGTTTGTGTGTGTGAGAACCGAGAAGCTTTTCAGTGTAGTTAAGTGGTCCAAGAGACTGACTATAGGTCTAGTTGACTTTGGTTCAATCCCAGGTAGTAACCCAAAGTGATTCAACGTTCGTTAAAGAGTTAGACCAGTTTGATAACTCTTGATGATAAGTTATTATGTCTAGGGTTGGTAGGATTGTCCCGATTTTTGTTATTGTATAAGTCATTTTTTCATATAACCTTTAGTTTAGAAAGTGCACGCCCAGACCCTACATAAATTAAAATATACAAACTTTAACAAGGCACCCGCCTCAGTGGCGTGGTTGGCTAACGCGCTAGTCGTGTTGAGCTCAACCGCCGAGGACGGGGAGATCGAGGTTAGGATCTCATTCGGGTGAACTGGGGGTGGTTTTTCTTAAATTGTTTTCCACTCTCCCTCCACGCAAATGCGGGTTCACTTCCTCTAATTCAACCTTCCCAATTCCCAATCCATTAGCGTAATTAGTACTTAAAACGTATAACCCGAACGGGTAGTAAGACGCGGTGCTAAATAATAATAATAATTTAACAAGGCGACGTGGGTTACTCACTCGAGTGACCGATTGGTCTAAGGCAGTGGTCACCAAATGGCGGACCACAGAAACATTTTTAGGAACCTCGACGAGATAGCGATAAACAGAAGAAATAGTGGTGGGCGGGTAATAGACATGGAAGACCAGCAATAATAAATCATTATAATAACTAAAAGGAGAGAAAATCAAGTTTTGGAATTAGTATAGTCCTCTTGGGATTGAACTTGATTCACTGTTATAAGGTTTTGCCAGACCGCGGAAATATGTCGAGTTTTTAAAAGGGGCCTTCATCAAAAATAATTGGGGACCCCTGGTCTAAGGTACACGCTCGTGTTTCACTGGGCTGCTGATGATGAAGGGATCTGGGTTCAAATCATGGTTGGGTCTACTGAGGCTGGTTTTTCCTAAATGATTTCCCACTCTCCTCCTTCGCAAATTCTGGTAGATTACCTCTAAAATGCTTCCTTCCTCATTCATACTCCATTAGAGTTGTTATCATATATGTGTATAATCTAAACAGGAAGTAATATGCCGTGATAATAAAGACATATATTGGTAGGGTTGATAGGAAAAATATGAGCTGATAAAAAGGATTCTAGAAAATTTGTAAGTGCAGTAAAATCACCTCATTTTTGTAAAGTGGCAAGTAATGTATAAACCGTTTGTTCACAATTCACTCTCAGCCTAATACATACAAGCAATAAATTCAACCGATGGGTTGGCTGAATGTTATCAGAAAAAAAAAGAGGCCACAATCCTAAAGACTGCGTCTTTTCTCCTTAGTTCTTGTTCTTCATGGATGAAGAAATACACGCCAAAAAAAGTAGTTATTTAAGTAGCTTCGTACTACTACTTTGAAAATTCTTGATTACGTGTTGATAAGAAAATATAATATGTAGTGCTGTACTCAACTTATATTCTCATGGGAAAAAAATAAGCTGTCAAGTGTTGTTCTTGCAACTTCATTACATTTAAGGGAGGCGTCTAATTGAAGAGAAGTATCCTCATGGGAAGTGAAGTTCTGAAGCTTTTAAACCACAGACACAGTCTTCACTTATATTAAAATCTTCTGTTCGGACTGTATTAGAATTGACTATTTGTTTGAGGATAGCTTACTACTGTAATATGTTTCTAACCATTTACTTATATCTCAGAAGGGTGACATTTTCCCTTGGAAAGTTGTTTAAAATTATGTAATTAAAATATAATTTAAACTGTAAGTTTTATAATTCTATATAGACATGTTGATACCTTTCACGTCCAATTTGACTTGTGCCATAATTTTAAATAACAAATCCGACCGTCGATGCAGTCATCAACAGAAACCGGGGAAGAGAGCACCCGTACCTGCTTTTGTGGCCGCATGGTCTAAGTCGTCACTCTCGCTTTAGACTAGACTACCAATGACAGGGAGGTTGGGGTTCAAATTCCGGTCCGGTGTACTGAGGGTGGTTTTTCACTAAATGGTTTTCTACTCTCCCTCCATATAAATGTGAGAACACTTCCTTTAAATTCAACCTTACTCATATCAACAAGTAATGTTTTGTGAACATCCAGCAATCGCTAAAGATATTCAACTACTATCTTGAATAGTATATCAAATGTTCAATAATTGTTCATTCATGGTGTTTGCGTTTGTAACTGAGGTAGCCGGTGACAACATTGTTTAGTTTCCGCTTACTAATCACGGACGCGTCAAAAACCGGTTAGCAAACAGTAATCTCGTGAGCGGACAGTTATTGAAATAAATTAGTGGTGACGCTCAAGCTACTGGTTGGTAATTTTGGTTTTACTCGTCTCACTTTTGAGTAGCTCCTTGGGCGAAAGGCCTAAGAAGTAAGGTACATAGACTGAATTATGGGTGACAGGGAGGTCAAGTTTCGACTCTAGGCTGGGCGCACGGAGTAGGGTTATTTCAATTATGATTCACTGTGTTTTTTCTATCTTATTAACATGCTAATGTGGGCTCACTTACTTTAAACTACCCTCCTCATTCCTACTCCTAAGATTCAATCGTTCATAACACGTATTTTGAACTTAACCATTAAAAACCGAATAAAAAACTCCTCTTGATTAAACCTAACACTTAAAGGCACTTTGGCGCCAGGAATATACTAACTGGCAACAGAAGATTCCAAATAAACATAGGTGCTAGAAATAGGGAGAGGGAGGTGTAAGTCGATACATTGCCCCCTCTTCCCTATGATCTCTTACTGAGAGGGTGGTCATAGGAAAGTTTGTTCTGAGATTTCATCATGATTCTCGCAGCCAGTAGCATTGAACAATCTTGATTAGTTTCATCCTTTATCTACATGGCTTCATATTTTTTTAATATACACACATTAGTCTAACGAGGACCTAACATATTATTTTGTAGTTATGTAGGAAAAGGGAAAATAAGTGGAACCTATTCAGATCAAACAATTTCCGATGTTTTTATTAATCAAATTATGACTCTATGTTGAAACAATGAATTAAAGTGATGAGCGTACAATAATATGGTACTCCTGAAATTCGAATCTTATTGGTTACTAAATCTTGCTTTTCTAAAGATACACATACATAAGTCGGTGACCTGGCGGTCTAGGAGTAAGGTGTCAGACTTCTGTGTTTGGGTCCGGGGTTCAATCCCTGGTCCCGGCACAGATTTATCTGATTGCCAGATCCTTCCTTCACCTCTGACAAGACATCTTGTGAATGTGAGGAATGCCAGGCCTCCGCTGTGGTTCGGATTCCACGTTAATCTGTAGGTCCTCCATTTCATCTCACAATCACCC
>CABFOW010006717.1:0-14723 GCA_902141385.1 Timema californicum
CTAGTTCAAGGGTCCACTTGTTCACGGGGAGACTAGTTCAAAGGTCCGCTAGTTCACGGAGAGACAAGTTCAAGGGTCCACTAGTTCACAGGCAGACAAGTTCAAGGGTCCACTAGTTCACAGGCAGACTAGTTCAAGGGTCCACTTGTTCACAGGAGACTAGTTCAAGGGTCTACTAGTTCATGGGGAAACTAGTTCAATGGTTCGCTAGTTCACGGGGAGACTAGTTCAAGAGTCCGCTTGTTCACTGGTAGACTAGTTCAAAGGTCCGCTAGTTCACGGGGAGACTAGTTCAAAGGTCCGCTTGTTCACAGGTAGACTAGTTCAAAGGTCCGCTTGTTCACAGGTAGACTAGTTCAAAGGTCCGCTAGTTCACGGGGAGACTAGTTCAAGAGTCCGATTGTTCACTGGTAGACTAGTTCAAAGGTCCGCTAGTTCACGGGGAGACTAGTTCAAAGGTCCACTTGTTCACAGGTAGACTAGTTCAAAGGTTCGCTAGTTCACGGGGAGACTAGTTCAAGGGTCCGCTTGTTCACAGGTAGACTAGTTCAAAGTTCCGCTAGTTCACGGGGAGACTAGTTCAAAGGTCCGCTAGTTCACGGGTAGACTAGTTCAAAGTTCCGCTAGTTCACGCGGAGACTAGTTCATGGGTCGGCTATTTCATGGAAGAATAGTCCACGGGTCGGCTATTTCACGTGACGACTATTCACAAGGAAGGTATTTCACGGGTCTACTTGCTTTGAGGTTCTGAGGGTGGGAGAAGCGTTTAATATCAACTAATCAATATTCCTTGCTACATTAATTCTTTCTTTATTTGATAGAATAATATAAAAGTTATAGCAGAAGTTATTCGCACTTATTGAATTGTTCCAGGAGCACCTGAACGGTTGAAAAAATAAAAACAATTTATTCGAGTTTCTTGCATTGTAAAATCACGTCAATTTAAACTCGGACCAGTACCGCAATAAAAACACCCGTTAAAAACGCACCTATCATCGTTTCCACCGATGGCGGAACCTCTTCCTTGCCCCCTAGGTGGCGATCCCCGCAATTACCATCATTGTTGGCTGTTATGCGCGTTCTCTTACCCGCAAATTACTGCGTCGCCAAATTGACGGGTAATGACATAGGTTTTATGAAATGAACCAAAGCGCTCATCCCCGGTTGTGAAACACATAATATCATATAGAGGTCGAAGAATGTGGTCGTGGGTGGACAGTACAGTATGCTCAAGAAGTAAGCTAGAGTCCTGTACACACGATTGCACCAACCTTTTTTTTTTACTTCCACGTTTAATTGAATAGGGAAATGTATACGTGCTCACTAGAGCCGCGTGAACGAGCGGCAATCATGGTTGGAAATACGCGAGAATAGCAGCAATCATGAAACACTTGTGCGTAGGTAATTTGACTGGAACTATGTTTTCCTGTTGTTGTTTTTCTTTCACTTATTTAAGGGGGCTGCCTACTTTAACACTGAGAAGCATCGAAGACGTCCAAATATCCCACGTTATTTACTTAGTCTTTTGATATTTCAAAATAAAGTCTACGCCAAAATGGAGAAAAAGGAATCAACATGTTCCCATATTAGATTAAATAGCAAGCTATAATATTTGTTAAGTTCGATTATAGCAGCATCTAAATATTATATTCATAGAATTAATTAACTAATTAATAAATGTAAAAGCTTGGCTATTTAATCCATTATTATATGAGCATTTGTACAGTTGTCATAGTACTATTGGTATCATAGAGCCCTCCCGAGTCGAAGGTGGCTGCCTTATTTGATAGCTCGTGATCTGAATTATTTTTTAGCATCTTGTCTTACTACCCGTTTGGGCTATACACCTATGTACTAATTACAATAATGTGCTAGGGATTAGAAAGTTTTAATTTAGGGGAGGTGCAGCCAAATTTGCGTGGAGGGGGATTGGAAAACAATTGAGGAAAAATCACCTTCAATGCACCCGACCAGGATCAAACCCCAATCTCCCCGTCTCTGAAAGTCTAGTATATTGCGAGAGTAGCGCCTTAAACCATGTGGTCACTGAAGTGAGTGTGATCTTACTTGATCTCTCACATGATAATTTCCGCATGTCCATCACAAACTCTGCCTTAAAATTTGAGTTAAGAATTACCCTAGGCACAGGACGACTCCTCAGCTCAGTTGTTAGAGCATTAGCGCACTAAGCCAAAATTCCTGGGCTCAAATCACGTGTCCAGGTGTAATTATTATTATTATTTTTTAATTTGTTCCCAAATTACTTTTAAAAAACCTTACGTTGTAAGTTTTATAATTAAAAAAATCATTTATGGGGCAAATTAGCCCTTTATAAACAACGTTTTGCTCTAGCTTTACTCTCAAAAGAAAAGTTATTTTTAAACCGAGTCACAAAAGAAAAATCCCAAATAAAAGGGGATTGTTTTAGTGGTTTTGTAGCTTCATAGCTGCCAATAGCATAAAAAATAGCGCGGTCTTCAAATAGACGGCGCTCTTAAGGTACAAGTGCATGCCTGGAAAGTGTAAATTTAATACAATGGACCCATTTGGTGGTCAAATGATCTAGGGTGTCACGCTAACAATAAACCGGATTGAAGAGGACACAAAATTGGGGTTAAAATCTTGGTCAAGTGCACTGAAAATAGTTTTTCCTACATTGTTTTCCACTCTCCCTCCACGCAAATCCTCAAAATTCAACCTTTTTCATTGCCATCCTAACAGTGTATGAGAGTGACCTGAATGGATAGTAAAATGCAGTTCATACAAAATTACAATTTGACTACATTACCAAATAAACTTTCTATTAGACACGAAAAGAATAAAAAAAGTTACTTAAAAATTTGTCAGCCCATAGCACTATCCGTTTGAAATTTAAGAATATGAACTAATTACGATAGTATGTTAAGACTGGGGAATTTACAGTAATTATACCTGTATTTACGTGGAGGGAGAGTGGAAAACCATTTAGGAAGAACACCCTTTGTACATACAACAGGGATTCGAATCCCAATCACCCCAGAATTTTCAGTCCAGTCTATTGCGAGTTTGACTCCTCAAACCATTTGATATCTGAAGATTTTTATAAACTTTCAAAGGGGTCGTACCACGCTGAGATAAAGAATACCACGTCCAGAAATATCTGAGGAACTTTGTTCCTTGTTTAGAACCTGTGCATGCTCGTATACCAAATTCCATTCCTTGATACATACTCGCACATGCACATTTCAAGAAGAAAAAGGAATGATTGGAAAAATTATGTATACTTGCGTTGTATACTAAATAAAAAAATACAACTGTTACAGCTATTTATTATTTAAAACCCAAGACTCATGTTTCACTTAGTCACAGGCGACAAGGAGGTCGGGGTTTGAATCTCAGGCCAGGTTCCTTTGGAGGTAGTCTTCAACATGGAGTTTCCAATGTGTTTTTACCCACCTTTCTTCACGTGAATTTGGGTGCATTTCCTTTAAGGTGAGGATGTAGGGGACGCGAGAAAAGATTGTTTTTCAGTTTTCAAATCAACACTTTTTTGGCTAAAATAAATAAAATGTTACTTCAATACATGTAGTTTAGTTTTCGTCCCATGGTGATACAAACAGTTGTTGAATATCTGTCATGACTGAGGATAGCAGCATTAGATGACAAACTTTTTAAGTGAAGAGAAAAAGTTGTCATTAAATTCTAGGACACCCTTGAAAGAAATTCAAGAAGAGTTTCTATTACTATGTGAAGAAAATTAAACCCTAATTGTTTTAGAAACGATATTTTATTTATTTTGATCAAAAAAACTTTTGATATAAAAACTAAACTAACCTAGCTTTTTTTGCGTCCCCTATATCTCTACATAAAGTTACACTCCTCCCCTGGATTAAAAAGTTAATAGTCCTTGCGTTTAACATAAAGATAAAAAAACGTAGTAGGTTGTTTTGATGAGGAGTTTTAATATTCACATTAAAAACTTAAAGAAAAGGTTACTTAATACCGTAGTTTAAAAAAATACAAAAAGATGCCGCTATTTAAACACACTTGCGTTATTTATAAATTAAAGCTCTATAAAAAAAACTAATGATGTCTATTTGTTCCTACAAACATTTATTCAACCATGATTTGATGGGAAAGAAAACAATAAGGTAAAAAAGAGCATTTACTATCCAACGTACACAGTAAAAGTACTTAAACCGCGATCTGTGCAGCTCCATCTTAACTTCATCATGAAAGTTTAACTGCTTTAAACTATTAGATAAAATAATAATAATAGTAACGATAGTAATAATAATCGACTTCACCCGCTTCACTCGTCACGTTGTCTAACGCGCTACTCATGCAGTAGACTAGACTGCCTATTATGGGGAGACTGAGGTTCGAATCTCGGTCGGGTGTACTGAGGGTGGTTTGTCCAAAATATTTTTCCACTATCCCTCCACGCAAATACTGGAACACTTTCTCTAAATATAACCTCCTTAATCCCTAAAACGATTAGCGTAAATAATACATAGGCTAAGCGTATAAACGGATCGGGTAGTAATACGCGGGGCTAAAAAAATAATCTACTTTAAAGGTGAAGTTAAGGCTACCGTCTTTTCTTATACCTAACAAAAAATTACGGTTAGAATAAAAGCTGAACAAATTATGGGCATAAAAACCCCACAAATAATGACATAGAAAAACTAGAGCCAGATACAGAAATATTACACAACATGAACCTAAAGGAGTAATCCCGTGACTGAGCTCCCACACACAGCATAATTGTTTGGTACTTGTTGGAATTTCTGTTCCCACTATAGTTTGGAGTAACTTTATGGCTGTTTCTTAATCAAGGTGTCCATCTTAAAATAGCTTCTTAGATCAAGCACAAACTTACCATTACAAGGTCCAAGTTGATTAGGTAGGTATTAATAATGGATTTCATTTCTTCAATATTTTGATTTGAAAATAGCTTATTCTTCATCAAGGTTGACTTCAATGGGAAAGTTGATCACGGTGGTCTTAGGGTAGAGTGCTCGCCTCAGAACCCGGTGTTCGTAGGTTCAAACCTAGCCGACGAATTTATCTTGCGCGATAAAAATCCGTAGCAAAACTTCCTTCTGAAGGGAAGTAAAGCTGTTGGTCTCATGTCGATTGTGACATTTTAAAGGACCCTGAAAGGAATGTGAAAATACCTAAACCGGGAAAATGTATAGGCTCTTTCGCTCTTGTTCATAGAAATTATGATATGTTGATATAATCAGCCAATTCAGAAGTACACGTTAAAAAGCTCAGATATAAAATTTAAAAAAATGTAATTTGAAACACAAATGTATGTCTCCTATGAATCTGATCCAAATTATGTGTGCAGATCTGAACCACGTATGATTCACCATCGAGCCCAGCTCGTAGTCTTCGTGGGATCATACTCAAACATCTCTGGTCAACTTAGACTAAAAAAAGAACCTAGATGATTCTTTTATTTTTCACGTTTTATACTCTCAAAATATGACAATCGGTGGTTAATATTTCAGTAAAATATTGATAATACTCATCTTTGATGGTTCGACACCCGGGCTAGCAATACCGATATTAGATTTGAAATTAGGAAAAGAATACAGTCGGGAAATGCTTGTTACTACTCGGTCAGTAAATTGTTGGCATTTCATCTGCTTTTAAGGAATAAAAAACTCGGAATATACAAAACAACAATTTCACCAGTTGTTCTCTATGGATGTGAAACGTGGTCTCTTACCTTACATGATGAAAACAAATTTATGGTGTCTAAATACTTTAAATGCTTTAAATGCTTAAGAAGATATTTTGTACAAAAATGGAAAGGCTACTGGGGAGTGGAGTAGGTTACATAAGAATGAGTTAAATAATATGTACTCATCACATGACATTGTTTGGATCAAGTAAATAATGACACCCTAGATGAATGTGGACTCAGGCCTCAGACTCGTCTTGTCTAGTTTGCCGGTGATGGGGAGATTTGGGTTCGAATTCCGGCTGGGTGTAACCTACTGAGATTTGTATTTTTGGAAGTTTTCCCAATTTCTGAATTCCTTCAACGTAAATTTGAGTACACTTCTTGTAAGATCTACTCTACTAGACCCCACTCCTTCAGTAGTTAAATTCGAACATCCCAGGTGGGTGGTGGGTGCCTCTAGGCCAATTATTTTCAGGATACGTGTAACCTGGCTACGGGGGACTTGTGGTAGTGGGACTTGCGATTGGTGGGATTTACGGCCGCAAAAAAAAAAAGTCATGGGATTTGCGTCCACAACATTCAAATTTGTAAAACAATGCACGTTCCAACAATGGTTATATTTTGAAACATTATTTTTATCTGGGACCTGAAGTTAGATCGAAATTGGATTTGAAATACCTTATTTTGATGATTTGTTTTCCCTTTACCTAACGTACCCTAACCTAAGCAAACCTAACTAACCGACCCAACCTAAACCCTAAAGTCTTACGCTACAAGAGTTTATGGCGGAGAATCCAAGAGCTTGGCGTCGCTCGAGGGTTAAAGGAAGACAAGGACATCCAACTAATATGCTAAATGTGTGGTGTCTTGTATATGCTCCCACCTAAACATGTTGAGGACGTGAGGTTTATCATCATGGCGAGTGCTCCATCCTACAAAAAACCTGCTGTGGACTCAAATCCCACTGTAGTATTACGGTTAGACGTAAATCCCACAGAAAATGGCCAGACCACAAATCCCACGGACACCTGTCACACACTATCTGTAACATTACCCACAAAAGGAATTCTAGATCTAGCCTTCTCTACGTTCTGGAGCAGTGGCACACCGTACCCATGGGGGTAGCATTGCCCCTTCTCTCCCACCAAGATTTAAAATATGCTTAGTTTTAGTAAAAGTTTAAAACGCATGAAGTGCAACTATAATTTAGAGCACTGAATGGACGACGCATGTATAGACTACTGTTTAAGAACAAGATTACGACTTAATATTCAAAATGTATACTGCTTTACAAATTAGTGGTTCCCTTATAAATATAAATTGGGGAAAATTACAGAAATAATAGCTTTAATACCTACATGAATGCCCACCCCAAAGTAAAATTCCTAGTGCGCCATTGATCTGGAGCCTCTCTGACCGATTGTCGGGGACAACTCATACCTTAATAGGATCCTGCCTTTATCCTCGCCCGAGTTATAATTAGTGAGAGCGGTAATTGCATAGAGGTGGAGGGGGGTGGTAGTGGGGAGACCAGAGTCTGGCCCACCCACGCCGAGAGACAGGTGGTAGAGGGAGGGCCCTGTGTTTCGACCGAGGGACTGCGTGACCTGTGTTTTTTTAGCAGCAACAAATAACACGCTCAGTGGTCGAACACAGGACCACTCGAGCGGAAAAAAGCATCAACAATAAGACTGGCACCCGAAGAGGTGAACCGCCCGTCACGGTTGCCCCGAGAGTTTGGGCGGAACGATCTGATGAACCAATTATTGGTCTGTGAAGAGGTCAAGCTCCGGCTGAGCGCAGCTTCGGCGAGAATTATCCATGCGCCACGTCTTACCACCCGTCCTAGCTACCCGCATACTCACACTAATAGGTTATAGCGTAGACTGAAGTTGGGGTGAACCATCACTAGCGTGGAGGTAGAGGTAGAAATAATTTTGGAAAAACCAAATTAGTCTACTATACTCGGCTGGGAATCGAGCAATAACTTCTCTGCCACTGGAATTTTCGTAGAAGTAGGGTAGGAAACCATAGAGGAAAATATATATCAGTACATACAGTCGGGAATCGAGAAATAGTGTCCCCGCCATTGGAATTAACGTAGCGGTAGATCATGAAATGATCTAGGAGGTGAAATAATCATAAAGCCCAGTGAGGAATCGAAAGATGACCTTACCATCTCCAGTAACCATTAAAAACTAGACTGACACAAGTTTTCCTCAGTTTGAAGGACGAGATATAGTTTTATCTTCACAGTATTTTGTATGAATATTTTTAAAAAAAATTGTTTAGCACAGCTTCTTACTAACCCTTCGGGCTTATACGCCTGTGTACAAATTACACTATTAGGCTAGGTATTAGGAAGTTTGAATTCAAAGGAAGTGTGCCCACATATGAGTGGAGGGAGAGTGTAAAACAATTTAGGAAAAACTCGCCTAAGTACAGTCAACCAGGATTCGAACCCCGATCCCCACATTATTGGAAGTCTAGTCCAATAGGAGATTGACGCCTTAGAGGCTATGGTGGCCACTGATGTGGGTGCATGCGTATTAAGGGAGATGCTGTGTAAGCCAGCGTTTTTCAACCGGTGTTACGTGAAGGGCCATCAATTGTGCCGTAAGAGTTTGGTGGACGATAA
Source organism: Timema californicum (assembly GCA_902141385.1). Lineage (NCBI taxonomy): Eukaryota > Metazoa > Arthropoda > Insecta > Phasmatodea > Timematidae > Timema > Timema californicum. Next base: position 8,316 of record CABFOW010006717.1, read on the forward strand.
AAAATTTGAGGGACGAAAGAAATCTTTTAAAATACATGGACAATATTTTTTTTAATAAAACATTATTATTGTTATTTTAACTATTGAACCTTTAAACCAAATCTTAATACTTGTTATTTTATTGATAAAAACCCTCCTTAAAGCCATTTGGCGTGCCTTGACAGTTTTAAGACTTTGTTCAGTGTGCCGTGAGCTCAAAAAGGTTGAAAATCACCGGCATACACTTTGAATTATTGTGAACGCACGCGTGGCGGACTGATCCTCCGTGATCCTTTACTGCAATCTGTGATGAATCTAGATAGACTCTGTCGTCTGACGTAGCTCCAGTTAATAGTGTCACGGAATGTAGATGGAAGCCACGACTGAACATTCATTCCCCTCCCCTTCACCTGTTGAGAACAACAATAGAGGCAGTTTTTCTTGGGCGACGGCGTGAGTTGACTATTATAGGTCCACAGACGAGAGACAATTTTCTGGTTAGACGCGGGGGCATCTTCACATTCGCAAGACGCATCAAAAGTTTGAAAAAAAGCATCCCTCTCTACTGCCCTTACTCTCCTCATACAAACAGTTGGTTTTAACACAAGGGTTATTTATTGGTTTAATTTATTAGGTGGTAGCAGGGAAGAATCAAAGAAAAGGAAGACAGGGGGGAACACTAGTCCCCTTTCCTAGATGCAGAATTGCACACCGAGCTCTTTACGATCCTTGAAAATTTAGATTTTTTCAACACTATTTACTAGTCTTAAAAACACAACGCTGCACCAAAATACGTCCGCTTAGTGAAGCACTGCAGCAGTAAGTAGAATAGATAGGGACATATAATATATATATGTGTGTATGTAGACTTTAAAACTTTTGGGGGTGACACATTATTTTTTATTTGACCCTAACTAGTCACTACTTATATACGGGTTGTTCCGATTTATGAAGGAAGTAACTGGGGTGTGGTTAGTAGACCTTAAAACGACACAAAATGTCCATATATACATATGTGCTATGTTTTATGGTTCCCGAAATAGGGCTTCCAAGTTTCTGCAGAAATTGTTAATAGGCCTACTTGATGCACCCCTGTTGCACCTCTTGTATGTGACGTATCACTGCTGGTACACAAACAGGGCTGCAAATACACAACTAGAGGTGTATGAAGCAGGTCTATTAAAATTTACAGAAGAATCTTGGGAGGTCTTATCTCGGGAACCATCGAATATAGAACATGTGTTCACAAGGGCCTTTGGTGTTGTTTTGAGGTCTACTATTCACAATCCAATTACTTCCCACAAAAACCAGAACATACGGTATATATAACCTAAAATGAGCCTAATCTAATAATATCCTTTAAATACTTAGCTTCATATTCAAAATACTCTGTTCCAGCTTAACATTAATATGAATTCATGATTTTCATTGCACTCCAGATTAAAATGGGTCCCACATCTCAATAATTTGTTCAATATTTGAAAAATATATAGGCATATGCCTACTTATGAGACTGTTATTCCTTCTGTGAGAGGCCTAAATAATTAATAATTAATTCACTTTGAGTAAACTGTTTAAACAAATCAATAAACTATATGTATAAGGTTAAGGGGACTTTACCGTAAAGTACAAATATTGACAAGTGTCGTCTTTGTCGTCGCTCCCCTCGCCCCTCCCGCATTCAACCAACGCTGACAGGCACGTCTAAGTATGTATTTTTTAAAACTACAAAATGCTTTTTGTTGAAAAATGGCAATGGATACATCTAGTATCAGAGGATAAACTTTTCATTTCATAATTCTAAAGTACGCCCACATTCTTTAATCGGTTTTAAATCACACGATTACTTGATTATTTATTTTTGTAGTTTTAGCTATGTATGAAACTTTTAATTTCTATTGTTTCAACGACATTTTATCCAATATGGCACAGTTCTGAGCTCAAAGTAAATGGTGGATATATAAAGTTAACTTTTAATAGTCACATTTGAACATGTAGAGATAATTGAGGATTGTTTTAGGCTTTTTTAAATATCATAACTGCCATTCCTTTATAAATACCTTAGTTTGCGTATATGTTCCTTTAAGTAGGGTGGGATGGGGTGGGGTGCTATAGTGCGGGACGCTTAACTCAGTATTTTTATTTAGCACCGCGTCTCGCTACCGGTTATATTTATACGCTTAAGTACTAATTACGCTAATGGATTAGGAATTAGGAAGGTTGAATTTAGAGGAAGTGAAACCACATTTGCGTGTAGAGAGAATGAAAAACCATTTAAGAAAACCACCCCCAGTTCACTCGACTGAGATCCGAACCATGATCTACCCCGTCCTCGGCAGTCTGGCTCAACACGAGACTAACGCGTTAGCCAACTACGCCACCGAGGTGGATCTTAGCTCAGTAGGCAAACGTGCTACCGACGGAGCTGAGTAATCGGACTGGTATTAGCTAGCTCACATTTCCAGTGTTCTGGGAACACAGCCCCCTCAAAAAAAAAAGAATTGTCAGTGAAATCATTGTATTACTCCATAATTCCTTGGCCAGTAACTTAGTAGATTCTCGAAAATTTGAGAACACCTACAAACCCATTAAATTTCTCCTATAGATATTTAAAAAAATCCTCACTATCTAGTATTGAGGGGACCCTCGCCCCTTTTACTCTTAAAATCTATAGCTTGGTGAGGCTTTAGGATAGAGGTATCCAGGCTCAGTGAACTACTTGACCTCATTTGATAGGTTAACTCTTGAGACAGGCAAATTAGTGTTATTGGTCACAGAATAACCCTCCAAAAACTCGTATATTTATTTTGGAAATAGTTGTCAAGGCACGACAATAAACGGCTGCATGGATACTCGTCAGTAGAAGCATATTTGTGAACAAATCAAATACAAACAAAGGTGTTTATATTTTGTATTTTTACAAGCTTCGCGTCTTATAGCCCGTGCGGGATATTAACATACCTACACTAATGGGCAAGTATGAGAAAGGTAGAACTTATATGGAGTGTGCCCACATTTATGTGGCTTTATAGGGTAAAAACACTTAGGAAAAAACACCTCAGTACATCCGGTTGGGATTCGAACCACAATCTTTCCAATAATGGTAATCTATACGATATGAAACTGATGCATTTGTCCACGTACTTTTCATTTTAATAATCAGGCTACTTGCGATTGGTGACATTGAATGATAAGTACTTTTCATTCAGCCACAAACTTCTATTTGAAACAACATGTACTGCAAAATAATGAAAGAAACAAAAAAATAGTGCTCTAATAAATTCAGTAGCCACACCTCGGGGAAAATCCATTAATAATACATCATATTAATTGGATTCGTTGGATAGAAAACATACTCGTATGTGGCGATGTGGCATTCAGAGCTAACGGCCGTGGGCTTAACCGTTCATACAATTTATAATTCATTATTCTCCCTTTTCTTTCAGCACGGTATATGGTGCTACGGCTGTAGATCTAACTAAAGCTTACATTAGGGGTCGTATGGTATAAGGCGTCACTCTCTAAATAAACTGCACTGCCAGTGACGTGGAAGTCTGGGTTTGATTCCCGAACAGATGTACTTAGGGTAGCTTTTCCTTAATAGTTTCCCCCTATCCCTTTGCTCAATTGAGTTTAGTTCCTATAAATTCTACCTTATTAATCCCTACCCATCAGATTAAATTAATATGTGTATATTCCTGATATGAAGTAAGACGGGGGTGTGAATGGGGGTAAGAATAAATGCAATAATTAGTTATATTAAATTTAGAATAGACAAGCATTTACAGATCTCCCAACTAAAATACAATGTGTTTGGGATAAAATTCATAAACTAATTTTAAGATAAGATTACTTATTGTGAGCCCCCTTAAGTTGTAATTCTAACAACGCCACTGGTCACGAGTGTTAACCACCCGTTTAACTTGTACGGTTGGGACTTTTTATATAAAAAAAACCTCTTAGATCGTAATTTTAATACATGATTCAGAAAGTGTGTAAAAACAATTGCAAAACATTTCTACTTAAATTTTGGACAGCCGGAAGTGATTGATGCTAATTAGAGATTCTACCGACGCACGAATTAAAACTCAGATTTAATGTACAGCCATTTAAGGAGAGCTCACGAAGTAGCCACCTACTAAAAAATAACAACAAAACAAGACACGACCACCCCACCTCCTCACTTAGGGTTTAACTCTTCTTAGTCCTCACTGATCATTCATTGCGTGTTCATTAAGCACTTTTTAGTTATGTCATTAATGCTTTGGAGGGAAACTTTAGTCTGGTAGCGGCGCCAGTCTTCCTATGATGGGTCTTATGATGAGTTTGGTTGAGGGGTTAAGGGCACAGTCCTCATAAAAGTAAAAATACACTCAGGTGAGGTTTGGGAAAGCCACATGCCTCTTGGAAATCGATAGACCCCCTATAAGGGCCTACATACTCTTTTAAAAACTTAAATAAAGTATGTGTTTTTTATTGTACTATTCATTGTATGTATCAATAGCTAAAAATATCTAATTAATTATTATTTTAATATTAACCAATAAGATGCATTCATTATAACTTCGTATTGTAACATAGCTTTGTCACCATTTCAAATAATAGGCCTATATTGTTTTTTAGTATTTCAATATAATATTTGAGAACAAAAGGCGTAACTTGTTTTTCATTTTAATTTATTTGAGGTATTTAATTTGCACCAACCAGTTTTGGTGGCCGCGTGGTCTAACGCGCTACTCTCTTGTTAGACTAGACTGCCAAAGACAGGTATAGGCTATCGGGGTTGGATTCCGATCGGGTGCACTAAGGGTGGTTTTTTCTAAGCAGGTTTACACTCTCCCTCCACGCAATTGAGGGTGCACCTCCTCTAAATTAAACCTTCCTAATCATTAATACATTATTGTAACTATTACATAGGTGTATAAACCGAAAGGGTAGTAAGACATGGTGCTAAGAAAAAAGTGCACTGTCTGAACCGGGTGACTATATCAGCACACGAGAATTTCAACGAGCAAGAGAGAAAGAGTCTACCAATTTTTCCAGAAATATGTTTTCACATACCTTCTATAACTCCTTTACATGCCCCAATCGGCATGGGTCTGACGGATTTAATTCCCTCCGAATGAAGCTGAGCTATGGATTTAAATCACTTAAGAAAAATCCGTCGACCCCAGCAGGGTTTGAACCCACGAACACCGGGTCTCTAGGTGAGCACTTTACCAAAACCAACAAGGTGACCTCGGAGAGGTCGACCGTAACTTTTAATTAAACCAGTTGGTGTATCTGAGAAAAGGCGTAAAATATTAACTACTATAAGATTGTACTTGAGAAGTCGACCTCAGTAGTCTAGAGGCAAAGTACTCACCTCAAGACTCGATGTTCGCGGGTTCAAACCCTGCAGTGGTCGGCGGATTTTTCTTGAGTGATAGATATCCGTTGCCCAGCTTCGTTCGGAGGTGAAGTTAAATAGTTGGTCCTATGTCGATCATGGCATGTAAAACAACCTTGGAAAGTATGTGAAAATACCTGTACCGGCAAAATTGGTAGACTCTTGGCTCTCCCTAATTTAAATTCTCATTCGATGATATAATCAGTCGTTGCAGAAAATGCACACTAAATACCTCAAGTAAATAAATATACTTGAGAAATACACACATTCTGCCCCTCTCTCCATCCCTATGTTTATTGTCATATAAAAATAATAATTACATATTACGACAACTTAGAGATCCCCTCATACCAAATAAGATTTCCATGCCATTGCTATATTTGCTATGGCAATGGCAGCTCTGACACTTCAAAAGCACAAACAATCTTTAGGTAACTTAAAATATTGTCTGTTGTGGCTGTAACAACAAAGAGCTGCATTTATTTCATAGCTCATCTAACGATCAATTAACTGGAAAGTTGGATACAAGTCCACCCACAAAACAGAAAACTTAACAACATGCGGGTTTATGCATTCTTCACTCGTCAACAACGAAATTTTAAACTTGTTTAGTAGATTTTTTGTTCATTTTGTAACCGCACAGCCTCAATTGGAAGGCGTGTTTGTGTAAACATTATTATGTGAGTTGCGAATGACAAAACGAAAGTTACGAGGTTGTTATGATGAGACAATAAACATATAAACTAGAGGAGTTTACCCAAAAGGTGGTGTCAGCATTCCTTAGCCAGAAATAGAAACCAGGCCGGTGGCCCAGTTAAAATGGGAGGAATTGAGCCCCTCTGGGCTGACCACAGAACATCGTAACCTAAGGGTCACGCTGGCTAAAATGCTGGGTTCATCAGGTACCAGTTCAGGGGCTGCCACTCAAGCCCAGGGAACCTTCTAACATTACATTTGTAATAGCTATTTTAGTATTAATAAACCTCTTAAAAGCTAAGTATAAAGTCAATCACGAACCCACACAAGTATTCAATATCACC
>CABFOW010006717.1:14873-29635 GCA_902141385.1 Timema californicum
CATCGGCCAAAGACATCCTGACAGATAAACAGGCCCACCCACACAGCTAAGATACACGAGGGGGTGGTGACATTTATTTTAAAATATTAATTTTTCAATATTATTATATTTAAAAAAAATGATGAAATGGTTTCACTGGTCTCAATTCCCCTGTTTCTTAAAGTCGAATATAAAACACCGCGCCGCGATTACATGTTTAGTTCGAGCTGTATTAGCTACCCAAATCAGGTACTATCAGTGGGGTGAAACAGACTCATATGCAAACTCCTCTCCTTCCTTACAGCACACTTAATTATCTTTTTTAACCATTTGGATGTCGTTATAATAATAATAACTTTAATAACAATGTGGTGAAAACTATTTGTGAATGACAAGAGATCAAGAAGAAACTAAAATACAATTATTTGGAAACCCACTTCGGTGGCCGCATGGTCTAAGGCGCTACTCTCACAGTGAACTAGACTACCGTTGATAAGGAGATTGAGGTTAGAATATTGGTCGGGTAAACAGTGGGTGGTTTTATACAAAATTGTTTTCCACTCTCCCTCCAAGAAAATGTGGTTACACTTTATATTAATATAACTTTGCTCAACCCTTGAACCATTAGCGTAATTAGTAAATAGGCGTATAAACCGAACTGGTGGCAAGATGCCGTGCTAAAATAAATAAATAAATAATAAAAATACTTTGATCCTTAAAAACTATTAATAACAAACTGGAGACTGCCTCACTAATTCAGGAAAAAGTGGAACCCAAGAATTTAGAATTGATTAGGCTGCAAGTTATGACAGTAAAAACTTACTGTAAAGAAGTCTCTGTATGCCATAAACAAAAAATGAAGTGCTAAATAAATGCTTGCAGCATGAGTGCGTGACCGACCGGAACATGTGGTATCTTTCACTTAACGTTCACATAACATGAAAGTTTTCCCAAGAACAACTCTGTTAACTGCACCTTTCATTTAAAATTATGATGAGAAACTTTACATTATTTTACATGAGCGTTAAGTTGATTGTGATTGTGTGGCATTTCCATTTTGTCCATTGGCAGCAATGTGAAGTGTGAACAGCATTCCTATTCCCAATGTAAAATACAGATTGTGTTTGTTCTAGAGTTGGGTCAAATCCGCTATTTTACAAATCCGTTTCTTTGAAAATTTATGAACACAAGAGAAAATATAAATACAGTGGCGTGATAAAAAGTACAAATAGTAACTAAATGTTAAGTCTTTCTGATAATCTACTCATACATTAAGTTAAGTGTTAAATTACTCGTCTGGGACCTGATTGTTACGTTAACCCTATACTTATATTGATTCTGAACCACCAATAGGCAGTATTAGAGCTCTAAAACTAATTTCACTTAAAAATGTAATATATATTTTTTAAAGGATTTTTGTCTAAAATTTCGAATATTCTTAAGGAATTAAAGGGTTCGAAAGATTCAATGGCCCATCCCTAGTTTGCTCCTATCCTTTCTTACAGCTATATAATCAACCCAACAATATATTACGCTGTTATAAAACTGCTGTTCTAAGCCACAGTTCTAAAACAAGGACTACTCAGAACTTTACAAAGAGAATTTGAAATAAATACTATTATTATTTTTAATATGGGGGTGTTCAAGTATTACGTAAGCACATTTTTGGCAAATTTTAATTCCTCCCTCCCCCTTATAAGCAAAAATAAGTAAATACCTGACCTACACTCCTCCCCCTCTTGCTTAAGTAAGATTTGTCAAACTTTCTTTCATTTGTTCACAGTAAGACGCATTGATGAAAAATTAAAAATTCTTGTGATTTATAAATTGCTGGTAATTATTAATGCAGAGGTGTAAATCAATAGTGCGAAATAATTGACAAGAAACATTGATGTACAAGGAATTTAAATTTATTGAACAGGTAAAATTAAAACAAGTGTAGCGTTTATTAGTAAAAAGCTACAACAGTGAATGAACAAAAAGCAAGACTGGACGCTATAGGAAGTAAAACGAGTAGACTCATCGTTGCCCCATTCAGCAGCTTCAACTCACTAATGTACTCCCCGCACAAAAACAACATGCCACAGTGAATTTAACTCACCAACTTAGCGAGTGAAAATCATGCGAGACTGAACTGTGCATTATCGCGAGGCATGTTGGGAAAAGTGTGGCGCGCATGCGCAAGAATGTGGTGATGTGTTAAAACATTTGACCTAGAACAATCTACCAGCTTCTCCGGTGTTCCATCGCCGTCTATTTATCCCCTTCCTCTCTTCATTGTTTCTTTTACCCCTCTTCCCCTCTCGGAGCTAGAATAATTGTATATAATAGTGTAGTCCAGATGAACAAGCTACTCTTGTCAGGATCTTGTCCTCGGACGCACATAGGATGTTTTTAGAAGGTACAAAATTCTTTTTCGGCTGATGTATATTGAAATTCCGTTTGGAAAATTAATATTTAAATTTAATAAAACTTTACAACTTGAAAGATATTTATGTAGGTATACTTTATTCTTTAAGTTACATCGTGGTAAATAATGTTTATCTTCATTTTAGTTTTCTGTGACACGAAGCCCCATCAGGGTTCGCGTGATATCAATATTGTCAGTTTACAAGTCATAGTTTTGAAAGTAAGAGTAGTAACTTATAAACTATCTGGCGTGAAAGTTTTACATTGTTATCAAATAAATGTTAGTGACTTATTGCCTATCTGGCATGAAAGTTTTACGTTGTTATGAAATATATATTAGTAACCTTTGGCCTGCATGGCCGGAAAATCTTATATTGTCACGATAAAGGAATATTAGTAACTGATATTCTATCTGGCGTGAAAGTTTACGTTGTTATAAGAAAAATGTTAGTAACCTATAGCCTGCGTGGCGGGGAAAATCTTGTATTGTCATGAGAAAGAAATAGTAGAAACTTATAGCCCATACGGCATGAATGTTTTATATTGTTATGAAGGAAATATTAGTAACTTACGGATTGTGGTAATATTCTTTACCACTTGTTAGGGGTAATCTTTTATAATATTCCATTATACTGAGTGTTATCCAATTTAGGGTTATTGAAAATACCCACAACTATTGTTTTTGTTGTAAGATTCATTTTTTATATATATATATATATATATAATATATATATATACACCCATGTTTATTACTGTTTAATATTTAACCTCTCTTTATTCAATATCAATAAATAAAATGTTATTTTCTGACATACTTCTTTATATCAAATTTTTATATGTTATATCCTTCACAGGTAACCATAGTATATGTAAATATCTGCGTTACTAAATAGTTGAAGTGTGAGTTCAGGGAAACAGAAAATGAATAGACCTGAGTACAGCCTATTTATTTTTGTGATTATCCTATCGGCTCCTCTGCAATTATTGTTTCCTTTTTTTATTCATTTTTTGGTTGTGCACCAGCCTTATTCTTTGGGAAGATTAAGGGCGGTGTTACACAAGTTATAAAATTATAAAAGTTTGAAATTTTAATTTACTTTTAATTGAAGTTATAAAAAAAGTATACTTAGTGAATACATGAATATTAAATATATATATATTTATAAAAACACCCCAAACTTCATTTAATCCGATGACCAAGGTCCTTGAATCCACATCTGAAAACACCAGTCCATATACAGTATTTTACTGTAGAAATGTCATGAATACCATTGTCTTGTGTTAAGTGAAGTGTGAGCAGTCCTACCTTCCCTCTCGAGGAAAGAGTGGGAGTACATGAGATTGTAGAGGAAGCAAGATTGAGATGTTTTGGGCAAATAATGAGGATGGAAAGAGAGAGAGGATGCAAAAAAGAATCATGGGAGGAGCAGATAACAGAAAGTGTGCAAGAGGGAGGATATTAATGGAAGCAAATAGAGGAGAAATAATGATGGAGGCATTTTACTAAACTGACCCGCCAGTCTGGAAACAGTTGATGATGATGATGATTACTATTTCAAGGTGTACCTCCCTCCTCCTTCCCCATTCTTGAGCTTTCAGGAGTTCAGTTTGTATTTGTGTGCACATATATTCCTACAGTTTAGAAGGTTTACTGTTCACATTTCATTTTATTTGTGAGTTGTCCTATGCATAAAATAATTGTCAAAAAGTGATATATATTTGGTCAATGTTGACAAAATACTTAATCAGCTTGGCCTGATAGCATAATAAAAATCATACACGTATTTACCCGAATCCAAGACGACCACAAATCTAAGATAGTCCCCAGTTTTTCAGTGGTTCTGGATAGTTTTTTTAAAGTGGTATTTATTTTATCATGAATGAAGAAAATAATATTTATGTTAAAACTTATTTTGTAATACTAACAAATTGTTTTTGACTTACAAAACAAAACACCTATGCAGACTTAAAGTCAAATTAGGGTTGCACAATTTACAAGGATTTTTTTTTGTCAAAAATATCGCTTTTTCATAAGAAAGTTAACTTTGAAAAAGTTTTATAAATACAATGAGAAGTTAATTTTTACTATGACAAATGATAGTCGTTTGTGAAAATCCAAGTCTCCTACATACTCTACTTCCCTAAATACGAACATTGGACTCAATCATTAACATGCCAACTTCTAAAATGTGACACTTTCACTTTCACATAGATATACAGAAAATAAAATAATTTAAATTAAATAAATATAGGAAGGAATCAAAGGATAAATATACAACAAACTGTTGCTTTTATAAGGAACATAATGGGTGACCTGGCGGTCTAGGGGAAAGGTGTCAGACTTCTGTGCTGGCGGCCGGGGTTCAAACCTCGGTCCTGGCACAGATTTATCTGATTACCAAACCCTTCCTTCACCTCTGACAAGACATCTTGTGACTGTGGGGAATGCCAGGCCTCCACCGTGGCTCGGATTCCACATTAAACTGTAAGCCCTCCATTTTCATCTCACAATCACCCTACCATTAAACATTAGTGTAAGTGTGTATAACCAGAACGGGTAGTAAGACGCGGTGCTAATAATAATATAAGAAAAATATAAACACATGCTACAAAAATGTTTACAGATAAACACGTCAGCCGCCATGACAGCCAAGTGTAAAAAATTATTGATAACCAAACAACCATATTTATTCTTATTATTCAAAAGTTAAAATATTTTGTGGAGTTTCACGAATTAAAACTAAAGTTAGGCATCGCTAAGATTGTCTTGTAAACTCTACATATTATTGATTATTTGTTTAAAATCGATTCGAGTTTTCTCCTCACATCTTACTTGACAAGCGCTAGCTATGTAGGCAAAGTTTTTAAGAATTAAATACGTAACAATTTGATGATTAATTATTTGTTTTAAAACCCATTTTGATTATTGTGAATGGCTGAATTTTTAATATCGTAGTGAAGTAATTGGAAAAGTAATAAAAAACAGCACAACTAAATAAAATTCAATTTGATTATTCCTATCACTATCCCTAAACTATTTGTGGAGTTAAACGTGTTGGATACTAGAGAGTGGTACCAAGATTTTTAGTATATACTATCAATTATTGTGATACTACTTGATACTATGGGTATTGAGTATCGTATCGAGCCACAACTAGGTAGTTATTTAACTATAACCTAAACATCCATGAAAATAACCAAATATCCTGTGATCTGTGTTATACCTCAAAATGTGCAAAAATGGATATCTGTGGAAAAAAAAGGTAGCCCTGCATTATTGTATTAATATTAAAAAAGATGTAAAATGTTACCTTTTGATGTAGGCCCAACCCATCCCTTAGTCTGAGATTTTTAGACAACCCTTTGCTTTTGAAGCTACAAATTTGGGAAACAGTAGTTGTATTGTCAACATTGCAACAAAAAAGTACTAACACTTGGCGTGTGTGTGTGTCACATGTTTTATTTCTATTTTTGTTCTTTTGTTCAACATCAATTTTTCGATTCTCAATTTTGATTCTTGAATATTTCTTGTTTTATTATTTTTCCAAGCATCCAACCTCATATAAAAACATATTTATTCAACTTTATAGTATAACAAAAAATCTAAAAATTGTAATGTAATGTTAATAAAAAAACATTCATTTTTAATTTTAACAAAGAAGAAGATAAATTTTAACAAATATCATAGCATGTATATTTTACTACAAATAAATTTCAGCAAGTCAAACAATTATAAGTAATTAAATAATTCAACAGATAAAGTCATTAAGTGAGCCAAAATATATAGCAAATAAATCATTTAATATTAACGATAATTGATCACTACTCATTCTAAATTTTGTCATTTTTCTTGGTTGCCAGTATTTCCATTGAAAGACAGAATCTCTAAGTATCGAGAATAGTACTATTAAGATTGATTCTTGATTCTTACAATACGAGTAAGAAGTGAGGGTATCAATGTATCAAAGATTCGAGTTTGACAACCCTTTAAATAAATATAGCTATATTAACATATTGCTTGAACACAGTTAAGATAAAATGTGAACAACAATAATCTAATTACTCCATTGTGTAGTAATGTTGTATTCAGGGTGGTTATAACTTGTGAATAACTTCTGTACAAAGCTTATTTTACAAATTACATAATATACAGACCAATATGCAACTAAAGTTAAATGTGAATAGTAGGCCTTCTGTACTGTACATGCGCAAACGAGTGAAGTGGCATTATCATTTTGTCATTACTATATAGGCTATTTTAGAAACTTTCACTAGAGGGGGAAGGAGAGACTGCTCACACTTCAGGTGAGACAAACACATTCCTGACATTCCTACAGTAAAATACAGCATATGGATCAGTGTTTTTAATTTTTGCCCATTGTTTATAGATTGTTTTGCATAAATATGCATATCTAGTCCTGTCCGCCTTTGTTATTGATTAAATTCAGAGTTGGAAAGGTATTTCACCACAAAAAAGTCTGCAACAAGTAGAGGTGTCCATTAAGGAGATTTCTGTGTAATAAAATTTACTTCAAAAAGTAAAAAAGACGTTTTCCTTAAAGACGCATATTCTGAAACTTGATATCTAGATGGAGAATTCCTCAATAATAAAGGATAAATAATAGCTTCGGCTAATTGATTCTTAAAGAAACATGTTTAAGGAAAAAGATTTTTTATTTTCTGTTGCTTCCAAAGGGCTGTTATCAGGGAGTAAGTGTTAAAATAAAGAGTGAAAACAGCATCACACTTGATGGCACACTTTGAATAGTGGATGAAAAATTCAGCTTTGCTCAAAACGATATCCCTTCAAATAAATAAACAAAAACTGAAATTGCACAACAGCATTATTTTTTTTAAATATTTAATACCAAGTTGTACTTAATATGTGGACAAAATTTATTCCAATGGGAGGAAAAGTTTTTTTTTTATATATATATTCAATGCTTGTTTGCATCAAAACTACTGATTGCGTGTGGAATAAACATTTAACATTTAATTTTCTTTTATGTTTATTTATATATCTATATACATACATACATGGTTTATTCATTTAAATGACAAGTTTCAAATTCTTATTTAAAAATATATATTGTTTACTCTAAAGTTTATATAGATTTCTTTTAGTGACCCGCATATTTTTAAAAAAATGGTACTTTCTGATAATTCTTTAGAACTTTACATGTGTCCTTTTCAAAATAAACTTAAAGGTCCTTTCATATATGGACGGGCACATTACTTCTAACATCTTGTAATGGTTTTGGATACATGTCAAACCGCAACAACACCTTTTTTGTGTAAATTCTTTAACAAGTATAACAAAAGAGGAGGTCATACTCCTGACAAATATTTAAATGCAGATAATATAATCTTTGACTAAAAAAGATTTTACATTACAAATACAAACAAAATTCTACAACGCTATAGCAATACACACTAAAAATCACACAATGATTGTCACAATTTCTACAATAGAGAAGAAAATATATGTCAACAATTTATAATTAGCAATTAAAGTACATTTTATCCTTTCAGAATAAAATCATACCAGCTAAGATGACCTGCGCCTTAGAGATAAAAAGGTTTTGAAGCCAGATTCTTATTAAATTCTAAGCGAGTTAGAAAATTTTGTGGAAATTCAAATGTAATTTTTTTCACATTATAATGGCATTAAATCCAAGTCAAATTGTTTGTTTATAGTGAGACTGTTTAAATAATATCTATGTTCTAAACAGGGCTTATTACACATTAAAATGTATTAATAATCTTTTATATTGAACATACCAGTGTCGTAGTCTAACCAGGACGACGCCCTGGTACCTTCTTAGCTTCCAGGCACCACCCTGGTGCTAAAGGTTTATAAACAAAGTTTTGAAACAAAAATTTGGCACCAACCTGGATGTGATGAGGCCTCATGATGCGTGATACGAGTCCTGCTAGAGTAGTCACACATTCATGATATTTTAGAGTTCATGAGCTATTGTAGTTATTTTAGAAGTTACCATCATTTACCCCAGCCTTAACAAACCTTTTCTCCACATACCCTAAAGTCGGCGAGCCTAATTTAGATGAGTGTTTGACTGAATAGAATACCACAAAGTAATAAATGAAGAGAGGAAATTATTACTAATAATTGACAAGTCCAAAGTTTAAATTAACTTTCTACACTCATAGTTTACATAAGAACTACAATAAATAAATAAATAAATATTTTTTGAGGGGGGGGCGGGAGGAGAGTGTGACTAAAATTAAAAGCAAATAGCAAAAACAATGAAAAAAATCATCCCTCTTATTGTGTTTTCAGCAACATGAGCTTTTTGAAGTGGGTGTAGAAAAAAAAAGGAGGGGATGTTTGAGGGGGATGACAGTAGGACATTCCACACCAGCTACCATCAGACAAGAGGTGTCATTTTGAAATAAGAGTAATAAGCAAAAGAAATGAAAATATTTTTAATAGTTTTATTGTTAAAGGCTGTGCCAGCATTTTCAGCCCTTTGTTGGCCTATTTCTTTAACATTAGCTTGTCAAATGAAACTTTTCCTCTTACATGGAAACAATCTGTTGTCATACCTATTTAAAAAGGGGGCAAAAACAAATGTTTGTAATTAAAGACCAATTTCTCCCTCAAACATTTTCACTAAGTATTCAAGAAAACTATACATGATCATACTTTCCACCACCTTATAAAAAAACTTTCAGATAGTCAACATGGCTTTATAAAAGATAAATTTACTGTCACAAATCTTGAAAAATTCCTCGGACATGTTGCCCCTCAAGTCCCTGCTCAAAGTCAGGATGATGCTATTTATTTTAACCAAAGTGAGGCATTTGACTTATATTAGCATAGTATTATTCTTTCTAAATTTAGTAATTTTGGCCTTTCTCACCCATATGTAAATTAGTTCTGCAGTTATTTGCATAAAAGATCATTCACTATTAAAAGTGATTCAAACACCTCCAATACATTTTTAACCCCCTGTAGCATACCACAGCGTTCTAATTTGGGTCCTCTTCACTTTAATGTGTTTATTGATAACATTGGTAAATACTTAAACTCATCTATTGATAACATTGGTAAATATTTAAACTCATCTATCTATTTACTCTTTGCTGACGATGTAAAATTATTTAAAATTATCAAATCAATTGCAGATTGTATAGATTTACAAAATGATATAAATGGTATTCTACAATGTTTTTGTTTTTTTAAATGGAATATTATTAATAAAGCTTAGACCAAATCTATATCTTTTACTAGGAAAACTAGTCCTTTCTTTTTTACCTATAAATAGGGCAATGATAGCATTGTTCACCCGCTTTATATTAATGATATTGGTGTTCTCCTAGATAGCCAACTTTACTTCCACTATCATGTTGACCATGTAATTTCCCAATCATTGTAATTATTTGGACTTATTAAATTGATTAATTCATCATTTAAGAAAGTTGACTGTTTTTTTATATATGTACAACACCTTGATTAGATCCAAGTTAGAATTCCACTACCTTAACTGACTCTCTGCGGTTGGAAAACATTCAAAGAAAATTTGTCGCTGTGTGCTATGATACAATTGTTAAGCATGTGACACACTTGAATAACTTACGAGTCTTTCAAAAGAATTGCAAGAGATATAACATATTCTGAATAAGGCTGATTAGCTGATATATCGTACAATAAGAATGAGTGAATTAACTAAATCCAGACAAGGTGAAAGAGTAAAATAAAGTCTAAAAGCAGCCGCGAGCGGGTAATTTTGTGGTGTAGATTTTATTGACAAGTCGAGACACCGATCATTAAATCGGCTGCAATTATTTTGAGTAGCACTATGCACAATCTAAGAGTTAGCTGTTTGATAACTATTTCAATCTATGGAATGAAAGAAACACATTCACGTTTGTCAAGGCAAATATTCCAAACTTTTTAAGGATTTTGTAATTCTGAACTTAATTGACAAAAATCGAGGACGTCACAAAAAAACAACATTGTAGCCGCTTTGGAACAGAACTGAAAACAAATGTTTTGAATATATTTCTAGACTACAATGGCTGTGAAGGAAGACGTATTTTAGAGTTTCTTAAACCTCTGGTAGATTGCTTAAAATCACTTCTTTATTGGTATTTTGAGCTGGAGCGTGGTTTAATTGTAATGATCTTATTAACTAACACTTCATTAAATGTTTCTATTCATATATCATGTTACATCATTAATGTTTATCAAATTAAATGGTCCACCTTCTGAGCAATGCGACCCAATACCACACGTTCAGACCTTGTTTTTGTATCATCAGTGAGCTGTGGAGACAACGTTTTGTTATGTTCTTGAGCATAAAAGAAATTAATTCTGTTCATTGCTTTAATAATTAGCATAAACTGTAGAAATTGCATTTAATTACTACGCGTTTATATGTTACCGTCCAAACCTGATTTCCAGGACAAACTATATGGGGCTAAGCCAAATTGATACATTCTGCTGTTTGTAGGATAAACTGATATAGCCTGATGATTTAGGCAGAACTAGTTTTCATTCTTCCTTAACCCATACAATGAATCGACCTTGTGCAGGTTTCATCATTCACAGTTGGCGCACAATTGTTGTCAGCTAAACTAACCTAGCCTAATCCTGGTTTGGCCTTGTTAAATTGTAGGCTAAACTAATTCCCCCTATGAGCTAGCCAAAATTTCAGTATTGATGAAATTAAACTAGGCTAAGCTAGTACATCCTGAGGCTCTTAGGATGTATCAATTCGGCCTAGTCCGATATAGTTTGTCCTGGAATCGGATTTGAACGGTAACACACACATATATGAGGCGTTGCGTGCAAGAAGGGTGAACTCAACATTGGACCTTTTTTTTTCATCCATTGTGTTCAGGAAAATCTACTGCGCATGCTCATAGTTCTAGTTTGTGGAGTTCGTCCTTCTAGCCCCTGAAAATAAGGCTTTAAAATAAACTTGAATCACTTTTGACCGTTCAGCGTGCAAGCAATAAGGGTGAACTCAACATTCTTCTCCCCAATTTCTCTCCCTACCGCTCGCTGTTGAAGGTCACAAGCAAAGAGATTGTTCTTTCTCACAAGTCAGTTCATGTTCTCAGCTCATGCGAGGCTAGTGTTTTTCTATTTATTGTATTTCTGTTTATTGTACAAACTGTGATGGCAAGTGTAGTAGAGGGTTATCCTCGTAAAATAGATCGAAATAAAGATAATTGGAAACGATTAACAGGAACAAGGGAAAGGACCTGTTTCTCAAACCACGAAGAGGGTTATAGCACCCCGTAAAGTTGGAGAGCCGTGTGGCACGTCAAAGGCAGGCCAAGTCATACTTTGAGACGTATTAAATATACTGTAATCGGTCGGTGAAAATGTGAAATACAACGTGTGTCGAACTGCTTTTTACAACATTCGTGTGATAACAGAAAAACATGTTCGAGTCGGTCTAGATAAAACAAAACCGACAGGAACAATAGAAAGTGACTTGAGAGGCAAAACTGAATCTGTAAACAAAGTAAAGGAAGATGATAGGTCACACGTTAGAGAGCACATTACATCTTTAACCGTTGTTTCTAGCCACTACAGCCGGGCATAAAGCCCTCATCGAAAATACCTTCCAGTTGGTCTTAACTTAAATTCACTCTACAAACTATATCAAGAACGACTCAAAGAAAATTATCCTGAAACGCAGCCTGTCTCTAAGCATTTTTATAGAGATACGTTCAATACATTCAACATTGGTTTCGAGCCCCCCGGTAGTGACACGTATAATTTTTGTGATAAAACTGACATAAAAAAAAACTACATAAAAATGGTCAGCAAAATTTTGATAGCGTCAGAAAACTTGAAAAAGATAAGGAATTACACTTAAAACGAGCGAAAGCTCCACAGACCCTCATCAAGTCTTATAAAAATAATAAAGATGATAATACTTTGGCAATCAATTTTGACATTCAACAGGCGCTAACAACCCCAAAACTCACCAGCGGGATCCAGTTCTACAAACGTAAGCTCTGGACTTACAACTTTTGTGTTCATAACATTAAAACAGGGGAGTCAACAATGTTTTTATGAGATAAAACAATGGCAAAGTGTGGGTCTTGTGAGATTGCTAGTTGCTTACAACAATACTTGTCAAACGTTCCAAATAAAATCCAAAAGATTATCATGTTCAGAGATAATTGTTTTGGTCAAAATAAGAACATCAACGTCGTTCTTGCCAATCTATCACTGATTTATAAAAAACGATTTGATGTCATTAAACATTGCTTCATGATACCCGGTCATTCCTATCTACCCTGTGACCTAGATTTCGGGCACATAGAAAAAGAGATACGACACGCAAATGTGTATTCTAAAGACCACTATGAGTACTTCATACAGAAATGCCACAAGAAAACACCTTTTAAAGTAGTAAAACTCACTCCACATCATGTAAAAAATCTCACAGCTCTGCAAAGACACGTCACAAAAACTCACTTGGCAGGAGCAGTATTTGAATTCAATCAAAACTACAAACAGGGATTTTATATCCACAAAGCTTACAACTTATATGTCAAACTTCCCATAAAACTTCAAAAGGGAAAAAGCCCTACTTACAACGCCCAGACTTTCAATTTTGGAAACGAAGAAATAAACCAACTTTACGATTCTCCTATTGTTGTGGCCCATGAAAACCTTGGAGTAGATACTTCGAAGGGATATTGGAAACACAACAACATCTGCCAACAACTTTACAAACTCCTGACGATGTCGACGAAGAAAACGATGACGATCAAGTTGATTATGATGTTTAAATATCTATGTTTTTTCCCAGAAAGTTATTTGTACAGTATTTTTATATTCAAATGTTTTAGTATTCAGTTTAAATATTTTTCAATAAATTTTGTTATTTATTAATTTTATTTTTTTGCCATCTATACACTCACACATTAGATCGGAGAAGGGAGGGTGAATCTCGACTTTGTGCATTTACATAAGTNTCTATACACTCACACATTAAATCGGAGAAGAAAAATGGGGAGAGGAGAAGGGAGGGTGAATCTCGACTTTGTGCATTTACATAGGTAGAATATTATTGTTCCTGTTGTTGAGTTCGCCCAGCCTAAAAAGTTGAAAATGATATTATTCAAAACATGCTCTTGTTGAGTTTGCCCTTCTCGCACGCAACGCCTCATATTTACATCCAATGTCCTTTTCTTGTGTTTTTCCTTTATGTTATACCTTTTATATGTTCCTATCTATGTGTCCTATCATTTTTACAATTCTACATTTTCTCCCTTTTGTGTTTTGTTTTTTGTTTCCTTGTTTAGGAAGTTGTGTTGCGCGTTTCACACTCCTCCCTGATGGTTTCCGATAGAATGAAACCTAGGTCGGGGGATTGAGCGGTGACGATCGATTTTCTTAAGAGGCAGCCATTACCTCTTTGTCCAATGTCAGCAATGTAAAGTGTGAACTGTGTTCTTCTTTTCATTGTAAAGGCCATATTGAGTTCGTTCACCTTTTATCTGTTTCTATCCACCTTTCCTATACCTTCTTCTAAATTCAATAAAATTACCTCATAAAATGAAAAGAGGTTTGTCTTATAGAGAGAAATAACTTATTAAAGACAGATTAATTCAATGTTGCCTTACTTTTGCGATGGCTTTTCCAGCGAATGTTGCTGCTATCCCTAAAGCGAAGAAGATGGCATGAGGCAGGTACTTGAGGCTTAGGCTTCTTCTTTTCTTCATCAGGAAAGTGATGAAGGACAACTTCTTCTCAGAGTATGGAGGGTAACGAGAACTGCAAACAAGTCACTTTGTCTTAAGGGGAGATCAGTGTATTAGTGTCAGAAACAAGGTTGGTTTTTTTATTATTTAAAAAATTGTAAGAACAAATTGAATAATTATATCAGCACACAACTTAGAGATTAACTTAAATCTAGAACAAAAATAACATCCAGCCCCCAGTTATTAATTTATTACTGTTAAAGGGTGAGCCCACATTTCACCAATGACACATTTTTCTATCACACCGGAAATTGAACCCGCGATTCTTAGATCAGTAGACAGACACGCTACCAAGTGAGCTAAGGTGTTGGACAACACTGACCTTAACTCATGTTTCATACATTTCCATTTTTAATAGATTAGGGCATAGGCTATAATGATCAGAGGGATAAGGGCAGTTAAGAAGAGAAAAAGTTGTTATTAAATTCCAGGACAGCCTTGACAGAATTTAGGAAATTATGAATCTCTACTGGCCTTTCTTCATTAAATTTACTTTTAGTAGTTTATCTTTCCTTTTTCTTTAGTTTTATCCAATTTCTTTATTATAAAAGGATCTTTACTGGAGCAATATTTAAGTCATTTTGACTGAGTAAGTGTAGATTAGGCTTGTACGGGAA
>CABFOW010006718.1:0-15538 GCA_902141385.1 Timema californicum
CCCCTCCCACTAGCCACTAATTGGATCCATTGTCCGAGTTAATTGGCCCTTTGTGTCACAGAAATCGACATTCCTTCTTACTTAGGCCTACTCATTATTGGGAGGGCATGACATAATAACATATTTTGTAACAAATATTATGTAGTAATTATTGAAAATTCAAACCCTTAACAAAACAAAATTACAAAAATAATTATTTACATTAGTTTATTGAGATCCTTGGCCTTGCACTATTGCTGAAAGGTCTTCAAATAGTGGTCTTTGAAAGGCTGCATCTCAAGTAATATCCTGGCTGTAGCCTGCTTTTAATTTTAGTTTTCATGACAAATTGTAGAAAAGCCAGCTTCATAAAGGTTGGTAGTCAAAAACGGAAGTAACACTTCCATAACTTCGCTCCCTAGATTAGATTTGTCTTTTTTCAGTTTTATCCAAAATGACTCAGTTTGTTTTTAGAAATTGTGACGCAAAAATTCATCAGTTTGGACTTCAATGAGCGCTTCCTGGAGACGAGTAAGGGCTCTTTTATGCATGCGGTTTTATGCGCGTGGTTGTTGGGCCGTCGCGTTTTCTAACTGCGTTGAGTTAAATGAGTCAACTTATACACGCCGTAGCGGTAAACCTTCCGCCGCGTTTTGTAATTCCAGCCGCTGGTATTGTTCATTCACGGGAGGAGTTTACCTGGGAAAGGTCTTTTTTCTTACCAATATCCTACTATATAATAGATTTCTGGTAGGGAAAAAAGTCCTTTCCCAGGTAAACTCCTACCGTGAACGAACTTTAGTTACAATCCGCAGCGGTCGAGCGGTTTCAAAATACAGAGTGTAATGCAACCTCTTATACCGGCGGTAGCGGTCTACCATCAGCTCGCATAGTTTCCAACTTAACTGCACCAACTTCAGTGGTGCCCTCCCGTCAGTCTACTGGTTGTTATGTACGTGTGAGGTTGTGTTGTTTGAAAATGGAAGAATTCAACAATGAACGTTTTATCGACGAGGTTAGAGAAATGCCAAGTATATGAAACTCTGAACTGAAGTTTTTTGCTAGGCTTGGTATCACTGCGCTCCCAACTATTTCGCCTACAGTGGTAGCGTTTGAAAAAACGCATGTTATAATTGGTACTAGCGGATCTGCCACGGCTGCTACCGCCACCGCTGCCACGTGAATAAAAGAGGACTAATGTCGGAAAAATGCTCAAGCAAGTTTTCAACGTCAATGTCAAATGTTCTGCGCACCCAACTGTAATAATCTTCTGGAATGCAGTGATCAATCTCAAGATCTAATTTCTGCAGATGTACAATTATTGCATTTTTTTAAACCTCTGATAGCTCAGTGCTTTCGTTTTCCAGAAGCAGGTTTAAAGTCTGGAAAGAAGCCATCTTATGTTTTCTTTCCCCACGGTTTCAACTTTCCTTTGAATGCTGTCAATTTCTCTGTTAGGCCATTGACAGTGTGATCGCGACCTTGTAGTGAGGTGTTCAACTTATTAAGTTCCACCAATGTATCTGAAAGGTGGGCTAAATTTAATATCCACTTTTAGTTAGAGATCAGGGAAGTCAAAGGATGATTCTTTTATGACAAAAATATTTCTATTTTCTTGCGTAGGGATACAACTCTTTGAAGTACATTTCCTCGAGACAGCCACCTGAACTCAGAATGGTACAACACATGGGTGTACTCAGAGCCCATTTATAACCACATCTGGCTGAATATCCTGTTGTTACGTGACCTTGCTTTTATAAAATTGACGACCCGAACAACTTCTTTCATAACAATATCCAGGTCCTCTGACAGACTCTTAGAAACAAGATTTTCTTTATGAAAAAGACAGTGAAACACTTTTATTTGCAGATTGACATCTTTACACTTTCACAAAAGGCCTTGCGTGCCCCCAGCATTACCGGCGCACCGTCATTACAGATGCTGTGACAATGATTGCAAGATAAACCTTCTTCATTAAAAATGAATTGATTAAATAAAACAAATATTCTGTAGTAGATGTGGTAAGTGAACAGCAAAACCAAAATCTTTCTTCCATTCCGATAAGTCCAGCAGAGCTTATGTAGGCTATGAGTTGAGCGTCGCCATTTACATCAGTTGTTTCATCCAGTGTAGACCAAACTGCCCATTGGTTTGATGGATGAAATCACTTGTCTTTTAATATCAATAGACATATAATACGAATAGTATCATTTGAGAGTGGTATTTGTTTGATTTCTACTTTCTCTCAATCTTACAGGTAAAGAAAGTATGGTGATCGTCAAAAAAAATCGAACTCGAGATTTTGATGAATCTTGACGTTTCATGACTCCCTGAATCCGAAAAAGTGGTTTTAGAATTTCCGTCCTTCTTTCTGTACCTCTAACTAGAGCCTAAACTATTTTACCGATTGAGCTAAAACTCGATAACTAGGGTTTTCATAAGGTTGCCCCGAGGTATTTTTGGAATTGGATATCTACCCCTAAAATTAAGGGTAGTTTACTGATGGGCAAAAAGAGAAAAAGTCGATTTTCTCAAAATCGGGTCTAACGATTTTGATTAAATTTCATTTATAAACATTAATATATATTCCAAACAGAATGGCTACTCTCAATATTTCGGCAAAATTGCTTTAAAGGCTCCGGTCTGATGCGTAAATTAACATTTTTTTATAATATCTCCGAAACTATTTGAGATATGAAACTACTTAGCATTACAAATATGTATGTATATATTTATAATACAAATATTTTATTCGAAACATATTTTTATAAAATCAATAACTTTCAATCCATACGCAATTATATATATATATATATATATTAGCTTTTTGGACATTAAAAGTCTAAGTATTGTGACCGTAAAAAAAATCCTACCTGAAATGTTGATGGATGTCGACGTCTCATGACCCCCCGAACGCTAAAAAATAGTCTTTGCAATGCCGTATGTCTGTGTGTCTAGTAAAACTTAAAATTAAGAGTAGTTTTATAAGGGGCGAAACGAGAAAAAATAGGTTTTCTCAAAATCTGCTCGAACGATTTTGATTAAAATTCGTATCTAGGCGTTGATTAAGATTATAAATAAACTGGCTATTTTCATTTTACCATGAACATGATGTTTAGGATACTCTACAGAAGCGCTAATTTCCGTATCTCCACAACTATTTGAGATACTAAACAGCTTAATGCAAAATTGTAGGACTATTATAAATAAATAACTTTTATTTGACATATGTTTTTATAAAAGCAACCGTTTCTGAGATATTTGCAAATATATTAATACAATTTTGTGAGCTTTAGTTGTAAAGAGATAAGACTCAAGTCTTAACGCAATAATTATCCAATGCCATAGAGTAATTAAATATAAGTATCTAAAAAAAAGTATGTTATTTTTCCTTAAACCTCTTAGGATAAATGTTTGCATAGCAATGATATATCTCCATTTTAGACTCAATAGTCAATATTTACATTTTTTATTGGTCAAAATGTATAAGTGAATAATTAAATATCAATGAGATGACTTGAAGATGTGCAACACCTAATAAAATGTTAAAATTTTAATACGAAGTGTTGACCCTTGTGGACCCAATATTAATCTTTTTTATTGGTCCAAACATACAAATGAGGACATTAATTCTTAAAAAATAAAAATATAAGACTTAAAACATAAATTTTGATTAATCTTGACGGCAATCTTGCCTTCTTACATTATTCCGCTCAGAAATCTTACGAGTGTATAGAAAGAGAGAGAAAGTGTGCGTTGCGCCATATATTTTTTTTTTTTTACATATTCATCAGCACAGGTCGTGCGAACCATGTCTATTACTGCAGATTTTACCAAATCCTCTCCAATTGTATGCGATTTCTTCTGTTTTGCAATACGCCAAGCTAGATGGTAAGAAGCAAGAGTGGCTTGTTGGACAGAATAAACAGCCTTATTGCCAGTGTCGAGACGTTGTCGTCTCAGCTCCTGTTCTCTTTCGCAGAAACTCCGTGCCTCTTTANTTTTTTACATATTCATCAGCACAGGTCGTGCGAACCATGTCTATTACTGCAGATTTTACCAAATCCTCTCCAATTGTATGCGATTTCTTCTGTTTTGCAATACGCCAAGCTAGATGGTAAGAAGCAAGAGTGGCTTGTTGGACAGAATAAACAGCCTTATTGCCAGTGTCGAGACGTTGTCGTCTCAGCTCCTGTTCTCTTTCGCAGAAACTCCGTGCCTCTTTAGCGTGTTCTGCTTTAGTGACCCACTGTTCAATCTGTACAGATTATCGTGTTTTAATATTTTTTGCAAAACCGTGGTTCTGAAAAGATCTATCATTTCAAACTAAGTGTTTTAATTGATACTTAATTATATCTTTTGGGTATGCTACGGAGACCCATCCCGAAAGCCATGGTGACCCAAGTTTGTGTCGCAGCCCATAGGTTAAGAACCCCTGCTCTAGAACATGCTTTGCAAATTCGCGACCTGATGAAGCCCGTGGGACATATCTGACCAGCCCACTTGTCTGTGACCATTTCATAGGCCTGCAGTCATATGAACACACACAAAAAATCATTAAAACTATTTAGAATGGTTTACATTAAATACTTGACTGTGGGAATTTTTATGTTCACAATTTAAAATATACTTCTTTGAGTATTTCGCTAACCCACTCTCGCAACACTCCCAGATTATGTGAATCTGCCCTTAGACTAATTTGACTTCGAGACTCGTAGCCTAGGGATTGATTTTACACATACAGTCCGTCCCTCTGATTTTCCCATATCCTCTCTACACAGATGTGGGCACATTTTATTTAAATAATACATCGTGCGAATAAGGGAATAGAACGGACAGATAGTAATTCATGGTTCAAAACAGAATGTGAACACATATTAGTTTCACCACGTTATTCTCCAACTATTCAGATGTGCCCTTCATTTACCTTGTAGTGTTGCAAGCTTACCTTGCTTGTTTCCACTATGGTAAAACTTGTAACATAGAAGCATAGTATAATCAGTCAAGGCAGGAGTTATAATTTAAGGACCTTGCAAATTAAGTGTACAGTAAGCACACTCAATTTACAGTAAAGGTTTACAGAATAGCTTGACTGGTTCAAATATGGCTCAATAATATAAGCTGCACCATGATAGAAACAACAAAGGTAAGCTTGCTACATTTCAGGATAAGCGAAGTGTACATGGAAAGAGGGCAGGTTAGAAAATACAATATATTTGTTTGCAGACAACATTGATAATACATTTTATTTTATGTACCACAACTTGTTACCCATTCGGGCCATCCACACATTTACACAAGAGATGAGGAAAGTGGGATATGGGCTGAAATGTACCCATAATCAAATAAAGTGAGAGCAAGAGACCATTTAGGAAAATACTCCACAGTGCACCCGTCAGGTATTCGAACCCTGGTCTCCTCGCCGTCAAGAATACAGTCTATTGGTGGAGTGACGCCGGCTTAGACCATGTGACCAACGAGCTGGTTTAACCTATCAGTAAAATACTTGATCGTTATTGATATTCCCTATGAAATGTGATTGCTTTAGTTTCCATAACTTAACGTATTAATAGATTCAGTAAATATTGGCTAAGAAGCTCCAAATGATTGACAAGCAGCTCACTGGAAGCTTCAAATGAGTGACAAGCAGCTCGCTGGAAGCTTCAAATGAGTGACAAGCAACTCGCTGGAAGCTTCAAATGAGTGACAAGCAGCTCGCTGGAAGCTCCAAATGATTGACAAGCAGCTCGCTGGAAGCTTCAAATGAGTGACAAGCAGCTCGCTGGAAGCTTCAAATGAGTGACAAGCAGCTCGCTGGAAGCTTCAAATGAGTGACAAGCGAGGGTAAGCTATGAAGTCTGACTCTGCTATGGTACCCCAGGTCCCTAAGAGAGAACCCACGGGGAAGAGTTTAGTAGGGGTTGCAGGGGGTAGTAGGCGAGGTCGGGAGGAGAAGGGACCCCAGCTGGGACCCAGGGGGGAAGTCCCCTAACTCGATTCCAGGACTCGCCTCCTCTCTTTCCCACCCGCTCCTCAATCAATAGACAGCAGCGCGCCGAGCGGCTCTGGGACCAATTACATGCCCACTTTCCTTCTAACACCGTTTGCATACATTTGCAAAGTACGGCGTGCCATAGCGACAGACAGACGCGCTTCCCAAACGCTTGCCATTTTACTACTACTACCCCTACCACGACTTTTATTTTACTTTTTTACAACCCTTCATTGTTCTTGCTTTTTTTTACCTCATTTAGTTACACATTTACAAAACGTGTTTCGATTTTTTTGGTCTACCTTAACCTAAAAAGTTGTTCAATATTGTAGAAGTGTCTTTCATAAAAATGTACGGGCGCATCTAGTAATGGGACAATTATAAAGTTGACTTAGATTGATCCTGTCCAAGTGGAAAGTAAAGATAAAATGGGAAAGCGCAATAACATGGAAATTTAATAGAAAAAGTTCCAACAGAAAACTTTGGTCTCAGTCTAACATAAGGTTGGATCAAAATAAGACGAAACTTTTTCTGCCAGTTATAAAAGCTACCAGATCGACTTTCGTATTCATACGCCGAACAACGTGCTTTTCAGATGTTCCATTTAATAGCACGTCGGTGACCTGGTGGTCTAGAGGTAAGGTGTCAGATTTCTGTGTTGGGGGTCCGGGGTTCAATCCTCGGTCCCGGCACGGATATATCTGATTGCCAAACCCTTCCTTCACCTCTGACAAGACATCTTGTGAATGTGGGGAATGCCAGGCCTCCACCGTGGTATGGTTCGGATTCCACGTTAAACTGTAGGTCCTCCATTTCATCTCACAATCACCCTACTGTTACACATTAGCGTAAGTGCGTACAACCCGAACGGGTAGTAAGACGCGGTGCTAATAATAATAATAATAATAACAGCGCGTCTCTCTCACACTCCGGATAGCGCGTAGTTTGGTCGATAATAGGACACAGTTCGAACCAAAGGTGCAATTTGTCTATGGTATCCATTAGAATAAATTGAAATGAGACCAGTGAAACATTGTACTATAATATTCTTAAATAAAAAAAGTTTGATCTAATTATTTAGAAAATTAGAAAAACTATTTCACATATCTCAATTTGGTTGTTGTCGAGTGAAGAATGTGTGTACAGTGCACTACACATACTCATTCTCTTTTATCTTGAAATGTATACATTTACTAAAAACTAGTAATATATGTGAGACTAAATAATATACATTGTTGGAGAAATAACCCACCATTGATTATAAATGAGATAATACACATGGTTACAGAAACAATGAGAAAAAGAGTAACATAATATCTGTCCACCAAAGAGCATAACATTCTGTTTCACACTTCAAAGAGCTCCATACAAATTATGGAAATGATTATTATGCTCTTTGGTGGACAGATATTAATGTTTCTCTTTTCTCAATGTTTCTGTAACAGTGTGTATATACACTCATATTTCATAAGAAATTGGTTATATGCTTTGGATTATACTTCAACTTTACTATGTTAAGTTATTTGGTATCTCAAATAGTTGCATATGGTCGTAATTTGAAATTTCCGCTTTTCGGAAAACGAGTTTCCTGGGCACCTCATTTCACGATTTTAGGACATCGCCTGGCCACCACGTTCACCAGACTTGGCAGCTCCGAACTTGATCTTGTGGAGCATCTTAAAGAGTCATATCTACGCGACTTACCCAAGAACAATTCAGGAACTTGAACAAAGAGTTGTGATGGAAGTTGAAGACTTTCAACAAAATACCTTGCGTAAAGTCACGTCAACATTCTACAAGCGCACACAACAATGTATTGCATATAATGGTGGTCATCTTAGGTATATTTTTTTAAACAATCATTCAGACGTATGTCAATTCTTTGTTGTTATTTTAAACTTAATTTGAAGCATTTAGTAATTATTATTATTAGCACCGCATCTTAATAACCGTTTGGGTTATACGCACTTACGTTAATGTGTAATGGTAGGCTGATTGCGAAATGAAATGGGGGACCTACAGTTTAACGTGGAATCCGAACCACGGTGGAGGCCTGGCATTCCCCACATTCACAAGATGTCTTGTCAGAGGTGAAGGAAGGGTTTGGTTATCATATAAATCTGTGCCGGGACCGAGGATTGAACCCCGGACCCCCAACACAAAAGTCCGACACCTTTCTCACCACCAGGCCACCCAATTATTAATGTAAATAGTAAATTAATAAATAAATAAATATATATATATATATACACATTTATTTGAAGTATTTAACGTGGACTTTCTGAACCGACTGGTTGGATCAGCGCACGACTTACAAACTATAAACTAACTTAAATCTAGAACCAACACAATACCTAGCCCCTGGCCGTTAATTCATCACTATGAAAGGGTAAGCCCAAATCTCATCAAATAAAATGTTTGCCAGGCCGTGAATCGAACCCAGGACCCTCAACTCAGTAAACAAACACGGTAAATACTGAGCTAAGATGTCGGACAGTAAATATACAGTTTTGTCCCAACTTGTATTTGTATTTCAACAATAACTCATATAACTTTCTTGATCACTCCATGTGAGTAACTGTTTGGGTTACATGCATGTGTGCTAATTACTCTATGTGTAAGAGTTAAGACAAGTTGAATTCAAACGAAGTGTATCCGTATTTGCGTGCAGGAAGAATGGAAAACCATCTAGAAAAGTACACCCATATTACAACCGACCGGTATTAGAACCTACACCTCCCCGTTATCGGTACTCCCGTTTATTGAGAAAGTTACGCCTTAGACTATTCGAACACCAAGGCGGGTTCTTATTGATAACAAAATTTGGCAACTTTCGGTGGTCGCATAGCTTAAAGCGTTATTCTCGTGCTGGGCTGGATTGCCGGAGACGGGTGAATCAGGGTTCGAATACTGGTCGGGTGTGATGGGAGCAATTTTCTCTAAATTATTTCCCCCTCCACCTTCACGCAAATGCGAGAACACTTCCTCCAACATTCCTCATCCCCAGTACAGTACACCTACATAAGCTGGACGCGATGCTAAAAGAAGTGGTACGGAGACTTTCTCTCTCTTTAATATGAAAATGGAGACATTTGCTAAAAACTCTTTAAAGATTTGTAAAACAAAATAATATATAGTAGTGCATGGATACTCCACCAAAGAGCATAAATGTAATAATATGCACTGCTATAGAAACATTGAAAAAAGAGGAGCATCTCTGTCTACCAAAGGCCATAGCCATCAGTTCCATATTTTAGGTACTCCGTTAAAAATATATATATGGTTGGTCATAGCTCAGAAATGATTGATTTTATAAAAATATATCTTAAACAAAAGAGTTTTATATTTAATATTACTACATCTGTACAACGATAAATTATTTTGTATCTCAAATAGTTACGGAGATATAATCAAAATTGGAAATTTCTGCTTCTTAATAGAACCATCAAGGACATTTTCATGGAAAAATTAAAATTGCCATTTTGTTTGTAATGTTACTCAGTGTCTAGATAAAAACTTTAATCTAAATCGTTAGAAATAATTTTGAACCTATGATTTTAAATCTTTTAGCCCTTTAGTAAACTACCATTAATTTATATATTATTTTATATGATATATATATATATATATTATTTATCTAATTCCCAAAATCCCTCAANGGGGGACTTTATGAAAACCTTAGATACCAAGTTTTAACCAGATTGGTAAAATGGTTTTGGCTCTAGCCCAAGATACAGACAGACAGACTGATGGCATCACGAGACCCACTTTTTTTAATTTCAAATGGTCATGAAACAATTCATTAAAATATAAAGTTCAATTTTTTTGACACTCACAATACTTTCTCTTAGAGGTGTCGAAAGAAAGTAAAGACATATAGCACCGATAAATCTGTATCTGCCTTAGGACTAGACTGTAAGAGATTATAAAAGTATATACTATAAACAGTGTGTGTGTGTCTAGTATTGTTGCAAATGTCCAATGCATCGTGTAAATAAACCCGGCCTGGACTAATGTCCATCATTCGTTGATATGCGGCGTTGTTTTCCTATCGCAAGCCAGGTTTTGACCCAACATGTTAAGTGAATAGTGAGGATAATTAGAGGTCATTTAGAGTAAGCCCTTCATTAGCAAGGCCTGTTTAATTACAAACACGTAGTTTGGCTCGCGAGTTACAATGCACTCGTTGTAAACAAGGTCTAGTTTGTTTGGGGTTAGGGGTCGACGGTGGAAAAAGGGGCAGTAAAGGGAACGAGGGTGGGTCCTGATTTCGAATCCTATGTGGGATTTATAAAGGAAGCTATATGCAAGTTAAATGATGATACAAATAACGAAAGGTATGTTGTTTGTCGATATAAAGTTATTACCTTTTGATAAATAGTATAAACTAAAAATAAAGTTGATCTGTGATATATATTTATAGACTATATTCACCATATCTTCTGTGAGAGAGGTGGTGAGTGAATGCCAACAGAAGGTTCTTAATTGCACATCTTGGCTGAAAGAAACTAATGACTAGTACTTTATTGCAAACATTAACTGAAAGCAGCTAATGACTGATTCTTTACTGTAAACAATGGCTGAAAGTAACTAATGACTGGTTCTTTATTGCACACATTGGCTGAAAGTAACTAATGACTGGTTCTTTATTGCAAATATTGGCTGAAAGTAACTAATGACTGGTTCTTTATTGCACACATTTGCTGAAAGTAACTAATGGCTAATTATTTATCGCAAACATTGGCTGAAAGTAACTAATGACTGGTTCTTTATTGCAAACATTGACTGAAAGCAGCTAATGATTGATTCTTTACTGTAAACATTGGCTGAAAGTAACTAATGGCTAATTATTTATCGCAAATATTGACTGAAAGTAACTAATGACTGGTTCTTTATTGCAAATATTGACTTAAAGTAACTAATGACTGGTTCTTTATTGCAAACATTGACTGAAAGCAGCTAATGACTGATTCTTTACTGTAAACATTGGCTGAAAGTAACCAATGGCTAATTATTTATCGCAAACATTGACTGAAAGTAACTAATGACTGGTTCTTTATTGCAAATATTGACTTAAAGTAACTAAATGACTGGTTCTTTATTGCAAATATTGGCTGAAAGTAACTAATGACTGGTTCTTTATTGCACACATTGACTGAAAATAACTAATGACTGGTTCTTTACTGTAAACATTGAATGAAAGTAACTAATGTCTTATTCTTTATTGAAAATATTGGCTGAAAGTAACTAATGGCTAATTATTTATCGCAAACATTGACTTAAAGTAACTAATTACTGGCTCTTTATTGCAAATTTTGACTGAAAGTAACTAATGACTGATTCTTAATTGCACACATTGGCTGAAAGTAACTAATGACTTATTATTTATTGCAAATATTGACTGAAAGTAACGAATGACTAGTTATTTATGGCAAATATTGACTAAAAGTAACTAATGACTGGTTCTTTATTGCAAATTTTGACTGAAAGTAACTAATTATTGATACTTTATTGCACACAATGGCTGAAAGTAACTAATGACTGGTTCTTTATTGCACACATTGTCTGAAAATAACTAATGACTCGACCCGCCTCGGTGGCGTAGTTGGCTAACGCGCTTGTCGTGTTGAGCTCGACTGCTGAAGACGGGGAGATCGAGGTTCGAATACTCGGTCGGGTGAACTGTGTGTGACGGGTGTTTCTTAAATGGTTTTCCACTTTCCCTCTACGCAAATGCGGGTTCACTTCCTCTAATTAAACCTCCCCATTTCCTAATCTATTAGAGTAATTAGTACTTAAAAGCGTATAACCCGAACGGGTAGTAAGATGCGGTGCTAAATATTATTATTATTAACTAGTGACTGGTTCTTTATTGCAAATATTGACTGAAAGTAACTAATGACTGATTCTTAATTGCACACAATGGTTGAGAGTAACTAATGACTGAGTATTTATCGCAAATTTCGGCTGAAAGTAATGAATGATTGGTCTCAACCTATTTGGAAATAAGTATTGATAATATAGTAGGGAAGAAAATTATTATTTTCTAATAGGTTGACAGTAGTAGCTTTCAGCCAATGTTTGCAATAAAGAATCAGTCATTATTTACTTTCAGCCAATGTTTGCAATAAAGAGTCAATCATTATTTAATTTCAGTCAATGTTTGCAATAAATAATCAGTCATTAGCTACTTTCAGCCAATGTTTGCAATAAATAATCAGTCATTAGCTACTTTCAGCCAATGTTTGCAATAAATAATCAGTCATTAGCTACTTTCAGCCAATGTTTGCAATAAATAATCAGTCATTAGCTACTTTCAGCCAATGTTTGCAATAAGAAATCAGTCATTAGCTACTTTCAGCCAATGTTTGCAATAAATAATCAGTCATTATTTACTTTCAGCCAATGTTTGCAATAAATAATCAATCATTATTTAATTTCAGCCAATGTTTGCAATAAATAATCAGTCATTAGCTACTTTCAGCCAATGTTTGCAATAAAAAATCAGTCATTAGCTAATTTCAGCCAATGTTTGCAATAAAAAATCAGTCATTAGCTACTTTCAGCCAATATTTGCAATAAATAATCAGTCATTATTTACTTTCAGCCAATGTTTGTGATAAAGAACCATCTGGTAACAGTCCCCACCTCTCCAACCAACCATGAGCTCTATATACGTATAGTATAATATTCCCCCTTCAGTGGCCGCATAGTCCAAGGCATCATTTTCGCAATAGACTGAACTCCCGAACGTGAATACTAGGGTATTTTGTTTGAAAAAAAAATCATCACATTTTAGTACCAGATGGGATTTTACACGTAAATCAACTACGTGAATGGAATAAGGATGATGAAGGTAGGATTTAAGAGAAGGTGTGTCCGCATTTGCTTAGAAAGAGAGAGTGGGAAATAATTTAGGAAAAACTATCCCTCGTACATCCGAACAAGATTCGAACCCTGATCCCTCTGTCACTAGCAATCCAGTCTATCAGGTAAGTGGCACGCAACCTGCAACCTGCAACCTGCAACCTGCAACCACCGATGAAGTTTTTTATCCCCTAAATAGTTTCTCACTCCTTTCAGAAAATGATGGTACATTTTGTTTGAATTCTACTCCTTTTATCCATATCTCATTGGTATAAACATGTGGATAGCAAGGCTGGGTAGTAAGATAGGCTAATAATGGACATACAATATTTTATATTTGCTATAAGTTGTCCAAAGCGTTCCTCTCTATATGAGCGTGGGGCAGGTAATCCCAATCCATGCTAGTCAGGGATTTGCGAGTGAAGAGCGATAAGCTTAAAGCCCAAACGTGTCCAACAAACTTTCCCTGCTTCTCGGATTACAGCTGGAACAATCAAATAAAAAATAGAGAATTGTTAATCGATTATAAAACCCCATTTATTTATGACTAACAATATTTGTTGTCATTTTGTTTTAACACTTATGGCTGCTACGTTGTCGCCCTTAGGACACACACCACAGTCCAATTAACAATTGTATTTAATAATTACTGATCAAGCTGAATAATGATATAAAAAAGCAAAAATAAATTTGAATCAATTTGGAGAAATCGACTATCATTTTACGGCAGAGCAAATATCAATGTATAAATCAAAACAAAACAAAAACTGGTTCAAATTGATTTACATAATTACAACAAACTTCAGATATAAATGGAGCCCATATGGAAATTATTTAAAAATGAAATTTTTTCAGTCATGTCACAAAATACAATGATAACTCTTAATTTGTTACAGCACATCTTATTATCTGCGCGGAATATTACCATTTGGTTACACAACTAAACAAGAAATAATAGAGGTAGAATTTAAATATAATGTACCAGCATTTGCGTGGGAAGAGTATGTAAAATAACTTTAGTAGACCTTGTTGAGACTCGACCCTCCCCTTCACCGGCAATCCAGACAATACGGGTTTGACGTTTAGTCCATGTGCCCACCGACGCGGATTAACTGTAAGTTAAATTTTAATTTTAATTTTATCTTATCTTTAAGTAAAAAAGATTTAAGCACTAATATGGATTTATTTATAATTATAAAGTGTAATGTTCTCAGTTGCTTAGTGCAGGGAACGCGAGTTAGAGGTAGTATGTTTGCAGTTTTTATATCAAAACGGGCGACCTGCTGGTCTAGAGGTAAGGTGTCGGACTTCTGTGCTGGGGGTCCGAGGTTCAATCCTCGGTCGCGGCACATATTTATCTGATTGCCAAACCCTTCCTTCATCTCTGACAAGACGTGTATTAACCACAGCTTGTGAATGTGGGGAATGCCAGGCCTCCACCGTGGTTCGGATTCTACGTTACCCCTGTTCGAAATAGGCTGAACAGCCAATGACGGGGAGATCAGGGTTCGAATCCCGGTTGGGTGTATCGAGGGTCTTTTTTTCATAAATGGTTTTATACACCCAAAAATGCGGGTGTATTTAATTTAAATTAAAACTTTATCTTTCCTAACTTCACTAGTATTCACATACCATGGGCTTGGGATCAGGAAGGTAGACATTCCAGGAAATGTACCCTCATTTGCGAGAAGGAATCCATTGGTAGGAAAGCATCTTACTACACCCTCCCCCTCCTCGCCACTGAGCAAAACAAACAAGACGAGACGCGCACCTTGGACTACAAGGTCACCTATAGGTGGTTTGACATTATACTTATTTGTTCTTTTTTAGTAATATTCAAGATAGTAGTTTTTAAACGAAGGGTACGCTTATTTGGAAGGAGACTATTACAATATTATATCGTGAGGAGTAGAACTGAGCTAATCACAAAATGGGATTTTCTAATTGTAATTAATTAAATTTAGATACAGCATCTGGTTAACAGAATAAATAATATATATGTTGCAAAATATGTCATTTGGAATATCAATTATTTACCTACACTAATGAGGATTATAAAAGAACAATTTATTTTTAAGCGTATAAATATATTGTAATTTTTTTTAAACAAATTTTTTAGCGCTTGTAATTATTTTTTTTATTTCTACCGCATTCCTAAGTCACTGAGAGCTTTGATAGTTAATTTTATCTAACACCTAGAAAAGTGCACTGTACCACTCGTTAAGTTTAACTTTGTTTTTCAGGAGAATCTATTGTTAATTTGGCAAATAGGTAAATTGGCATTAGTTAATTATAATTAAAATGCATCTAAAGAAGTCCCAGGCATAAATAGGCAAGGCGAACTAATTATTCTTTTAATATTCTAAAAATACTAACTAAAATTACTTCAAGAAGTTTACATCCTTATTGAAACCTCGCAATATTATCATAAAAGTAATATTCAAGTCAACCAAAGTCCCTAAAAAGAAAACATCATTTACAAAGGAACATGAAAATAAA
Source organism: Timema californicum (assembly GCA_902141385.1). Taxonomy (NCBI): domain Eukaryota; kingdom Metazoa; phylum Arthropoda; class Insecta; order Phasmatodea; family Timematidae; genus Timema; species Timema californicum. The sequence continues at coordinate 15,338 of CABFOW010006718.1, forward strand.
ATAAAAGCTAAGTGATAGTTCCAAAAAGCCATCCCCCACCCCCCAACAAAAAATTGGTTTCATAAGACAACCGTGTGTGAACAAAACTGTGAACTAAATTGAACGCGAAAAACGACTCTTCAAGCGTAAGAAAATTTAGCCGTACAATTTGATTCCGGTGAATGTGTGAATAGTAGACAAAATTTAAATTGAATCCAGTAA
>CABFOW010006718.1:15552-29633 GCA_902141385.1 Timema californicum
TGTAAAAAAAAAAAAAAAATAAAAATGAAAACAAAAAAAAAAAAAAAAAAAAGTAGAGATGCGTGACGTAACAAAAGGAAAGAAATTAGGGAAACAGGTGGAGGTAGAATTTGTGCAATTTGGCTGGCCAGCAAGTGTGGCGCTAATTTGTACGTGTGATCGGGCCCTGCCGAGGTGAGGGGTTTGGGTTGGGCTGGGGTAGGCAAGGGAGGTTGAGGGGAGGGGGGTGAGTGAGGTTAGAGGGAACTCAACCAACGTTTAGCGGTTCTTCCCCGCGTGGCACACCCCACGCATCAAAACATTATTTTCATTCTACTAGCTCCCAACTTGAAACTTCATCAGCTTATCACTCTGAGCTAGCTGATCATCTGTATACATACTATAGTCCCTATAGTCTCTAGTAGCTCTAGTAGCTCATGTATAGTTAGTTCATTCTGTCAGTATTTACCAGCAGAGACTGGAATTATTTAACCAAGAAACAGGATCTATATTCTATAAGTTGGAGTTTATGGAAATGGACAGTCATTCAGTAGAGAAGTGAGGAATTAACGATGTATAGTAACTAATCAACCATTCTAAGTGTACCTGGTTAAGGTTCGAACCTACGCCACCTTGTTCAGAGTCTGTCTCCCTAGCTGCAAGTACTTTAATCCAATATTAAAAACCAAAGTTCTAACTACCCCAGCAGCGTCAAGAGTAGAAACTGGTCAAGGTAGACCAGACCTTCTCATGCTCTCGGCCAGTGGGAAAATGGAACTACTGTGAACCTATTCTAAAGTGTGAAGAGATTTCAGTGGCATATAATAGTCCACACCAATTATTTTAATCCAGCCCAACTAGAGTATTGCTTTTAAAAATAATACATTCCAAATAATAAATCAGGCTGGCATCAAAAAGGCGATATCTTACAAGTATAGATGTATTGTCAGAGATAGTTATCATTTATACTATATTCAAAAATTCTTGTCACACAAATAAAATAACTACTTTAGTTTTTATAATGATATTTATCGAAAAAAAAATTAAACTTGTCTGTTATTTTTAGCCCGATACCTAATATCAGTCGTTAGCGTGTCTGCTTACTAAGCTAAGGGGCCCGGCATGGCCGAAAAACACCCCACTTGGAAAATGTGGATTTTCCATTTCACATTGAGTGATGACTCAACGAATAGTGACTGGATGTTGTGTCTGTACTAGATTTAAGTTAGTTTGTAAGTCGTGTTCTGATATAATCAGTCGATTAAGAAAGTGCACTTTAAATATAACAACAAACAATAATAATAGTTAATATGTTATTTAAAAAATGTACAAAGCTGATTTACCCCAGTTTGAAGCATAAACAACTTAAAACACTTTGCCATCCAAAAAAATTAAATTACGTTGAAGTTTTTGCATAATCACAAATTATTATCTCGTATTAATATAGGATGTATACACTCCAAGAAGCTTTAATCTACACTCAATATTACGAAGTCTTCATTGCAATATTTCTTTGACAGTACAGAGAAATTCCACTGCATCACAGCAATATATAATATTTAATTTAATTATGAAATTACCTTCTTCGGTGGTCGCATAGTCTAAGACATCACTCTCGTGTTAGATTTGTCAGCTGATGACAATGGTTCGAATTCCAGTCGGGTGTACTGAGGGTGGTTTCTCCTAAATGGTTTTCCATTCTCCCTCCTAAACAAATGTGGGTAAACTTCTTCTAATTCCACCTTCCTCATCCCTAGCTCACTAATGCAATTAGTAGATATGCATATAGCCTGAACGGATAGTAAAACGCTGTGCAAAAAAAAAAACCAAAACTACGTTGAAGTTTATAAATATAACACCTCTTTGGTCTGAAGTTAAACAGTATCAACAGTGACACATAATATATACATATTCACCGTGCCTTGATACCCGTCCAGGATATATTTATATTCAAACCAACATAACCCACTTCCGCTGACGAATAAAACCCATACTTGTCTCCTTAACCCCCTCTAAACTGCATTGAAGTCATTGACATTAGAAGACGTCATCATAATGTTGCAATGGCGTACATTTGATTCCTGCCCCATTTGATAATACTTTAGAGGATGTTGTGGGCGTATGTTCTGATTTTGTTAACCCCGTTAAAATACTTAATCCGTGTATAATTCATTTTTAACTATAATATGAATAGCACGTTAGTATGACTACTCACCTGCTCTAGTGGCCGAATAGTCGTGTTAGACTGGTCTGGCGATGACTGGGATATCAGGGTTTGAATCCCGGTCGGTTGTACTGAGGGCTGTGTTTCTCACTCTCCTTCCACGCATATGCGAGTAGATAACCTATAAAACGTTTCCTTCCTCAGCCCTGTCCCACCGAGTAAATATCGTATTGGCGTATACCTGAACAGGTGCAAACCTTTGAGACCACTCGATCACCAAAGCGGGCACCATTGGCATCACTATTGCTAAAGACTGGACCACTGGGTGGGGTTTGAATCCTGGTCGAGTGTTCAGAAGGGGGTTTCACCTAAATTACTTTATATTCTTCCTTCACACAAATGCTAGTTCTATCATCTTGAGCTCTATATTAAAATAATGATGTTAATATATACCTGTCCGCGTCACACCCAAACGATCAGTGAGACTGAAAAAAGATATATTGATGTGTTAGAACGGTTGAACTTTGATAAAATGTAACCAAATTTACTTGGAGCAAGAGTCAAAAATTATTGGGGGAGGGAACTTTCAGGGTACCTGGTTGAGATTCAATTCCCGACCTTCCCTCCACAACGACAAACTCGACCATACAGAACTGACGCCTTTGCCTGCATGCTCCCAAGTGTAAGTAAATACCCAATCCAACAATCAACGAGAATGGGCAGGCTTCTCTAAAATGATCACGCCAAATATTCTAAATCCAAGACAAAACCACGGCGGTTACAAAGTATTGGAACAATTTCCATCACACACACACACACACAAAACTCGTCAGAAGATTTCAGAAACCAAATCAATACAATAAAAACACTTCATACATGACGGCATCAAATCACCGGTAACGAGAAAAACCAGGCTGTAACACTCCCAAATGAAATCGTGGTGCTAGAAAATGAGGGGATAGAAGAACAAACGTGAACGGAGGATGGGAGGGAGAGAGAGGGAAAAAATAGAATGATGCTAGAAAGAGTTGGCGCACGACGGAAGGGAACAGATAGGAATCCACACAGTGGCAGTAAAAGTGGCGAAATTTATCAAAAGAGGCTGCTACACGTCGGTAAAGTAAACATGGCAATTCATTAACTGTTCCAGTCATAACGTTACGCACGGGGATTTTTTCTATATAAAAAAAGGCTACGCGCTCACAAAAAAAAATCTCTCCTATCCCACTTCTGTACTCTTTCGAATTCCTATAGTCGCCCACGTTTTTCCTTCCATGGCGGGCTCGTTTAGCACTCTGCTCTTCAGCATTCTATTAGATTATCTTCTATCACCCCCTCTTCCCACCCGCTTCATTCCACAGCCTCCAACATTAGAACAAACACCCCCCCCACACACACACAAATCCCTCCTCAACAGTCCCTAGCTCTCGTTAAAAAAACCTTACCCCTTTTTTTTCAACCGTCTTTACTCTGTTGTGAGATAATTTCCTGAATACGTCCTCCTCTGCTCTGCCATCACCTTTTGTTGAACTGCATCCCATGGTGACTTGTAGAGCCTTGTATGAGCCATGCCATCAGTAATCACAGCACAAAGAGCAACAAGACTTGGCACAAAGCGACAAGACTTGGTACAGAGCGACAAGACTAGGTACAAAGCAACATGACTAGGTACAGAGCAACATGACTAGGTACAGAGCGACAAGACTAGGTACAGAGCAACATGACTAGATACAGAGCAACAAGACTAGGTACAAAGCAACATGACTAGGTACAGAGCAACATGACTAGATACAGAGCAACAAGACTTGGTACAAAGCAATAATACTTGGTACAGAGCAACATGACTAGATACAGAGCGACAAGACTAGGTACAGAGCAACATGAACTAGGTACAGAGCAACATGACTAGGTACAGAGCAACATGACTAGGTACAGAGCAACAAGACTTGGTACAAAGCAATAATACTTGGTACAGAGCAACATGACTAGATACAGAGCAACAAGACTAGGTACAGAGCAACATGACTAGGTACAGAGCAACAAGACTTGGCACAGAGCAACATGACTAGGTACAGAGCAACAAGACTTGGCACAAAGCAACAAGACTTGGTACAAAGCAATAATACTTGGTACAGAGCAACATGACTAGATACAGAGCGACAAGACTAGGTACAGAGCGACAAGACTAGGTACAAAGCAATAACACTTGGTACAGAGCAACAAGACTAGGTACAGAGCAACATGACTAGGTACAGAGCAACATGACTAGGTACAGAGCAACAAGACTAGGTACAGAGCAACAAGACTAGGTACAGAGCAACAAGACTAGGTACAGAGCAACAAGACTAGGTACAGAGCAACATGAATAGGTACAAAGCGACAAGACTTGGCACAGAGCAACAAGACTTGGTACAAAGCAATAACACTTGGTACAGAGCAACAAGACTTGGTACAGAGCAACATGACTAGGTACAGAGCAACATGACTAGGTACAGAGCGACATGACTAGATACAGAGCGACAAGACTAGGTACAGAGCAACATGACTAGGTACAGAGCAACAAGACTAGGTACAGAGCAACAAGAATTGGCACAGAGCAACATGAATAGGTACAAAGCAACAAGACTAGGTACAGAGCAACAAGACTAGGTACAGAGCAACATGAATAGGTACAAAGCAACAATAGTTAAGCCAAAAAGCTGAAATTCCGCGGAAAGGTAGAGGGACTATTGCATATAACCAGAAACGCCTAAGAATTGGAAATTTCAAAATGAGGCTTTAGGAAATGGGTGAGGGGGAGGGGGGTGGTAATATAGTTAGAAAAAACTTTAATAATGAGGTATAGAATTAAAATTTGGCAGACAGGTAGCGAGACAACTCCGGATAACCAAATAAATCTTGAAATTCCTAATTTTTAAGAGTTAGTCGGGGAAAAGAGAGTGAAGGGGGTTCAAAATTACTGAAACTAACAGAAATAATTATTTATCAGTGTGGTAAACAATTAATATTTAGTAATCATTTAAAGCGACCACTTCAAATAGTTATAGAATTCTTAAAACTTTAAATTTTTAAGTTTTTCCAGAAAGAGGGTAGGTGGGTAAAAATAAAAGACAAAACTTTCGGATGTGGTAGAAAATAAATTTTGAAGTAAAATAGAAAGATAACTTGAAATAGCCAAATAAGTCTTATAAATTGAATTTTCTAAATGGTGGAAAGAGAAATGGGTGTGGAGGTGAGAGGTTTTACAATTTCCAAAACTAATAGAATAAACTACTTCTAAGTGTGTTAGAAAATTCGGAACTAAAGTAAAAGGACCACGCCAATCAGACATATAAGTGTTTAAAAATATTGGGCTTTAAATAGGACCTTGAGAAATAAAGGAAGAATGGTTATAAAAAGAAATTTTAAATTTGGGAAACCGATATCAGGACTACTGAAGATATTCAATTAAATCTTATAATTTGAAATTTAAATGTAGGAGTTGAAGAACTTGCAGGTTAATTGAACTCAACATTTCCTAAGCTAATATATTAACCTACTTAGGAACCATTCCAAATAAACATAAAAATTTGAAAATTTTAAATTTTGTAATGAAATTCTGGGAAATGGAAGGGGAGATGTTATAGTTATAAAATACTTTTAAATGAAGTAGAACATTATAATTTGGCAAAGAGGTAGAGAAAAACTCCAGATGACCAAAACAATCATAGAATATAAAATTTCTCAAGAATGATTTTAAAAAAGAGTTTGGGAGAAGGGGAATGAAAAATTTACAAAACTACAACTACATATTATTGTAGTATAAAACTGAAATTCGGCAGCAAAGTGAATAAATATACCACTCCAAATGACAAAAAAAAGTCTGGAATTTTTAAAATTGGTCTCCAGGAAATATAAGGGGTGGAGTTTATAAAAAATAGCTTTTAAGTATAAGAGCAAATTTAAAGTTGGCAGATAGGTGGAAGTATGAGTCCAGATAATAAAACAAGTCTACAAAAATTTGAAATTTCTAAATTGCAATAGGACGAATGAGGAGAAGAGTAGAAGGGGTATATTATTATTATTTATTATTATTATTATTATCACCGCGTCTTACTACCCGTTTGGGTTATACGCACTTACGCTAATGTGTAGTGTTAGGGTGATTGTGAGATGAAATGGAGGACCTACAGCTTAACGTGGAATCCGAAACCACGGTGGAGGTCTGGCATTCCCCATATTAACAAGATGTCTTGTCAGAGGTGAAGGAAGGGTTTGGTAATCAGATAAATCTATGCCGGGACCAAGTATTGAACCCCGGCCACCAGTACAGAAGTCTGACACCTTACCCCTAGATCGCCAGGTCACCGACTAGAAAGGGTATAAAATTTCCAAAATTAATAGAAACAACTTATTTTTTGTTTGATAGAAAACATAAATTTGTAAGGAAGGCTAACGGTGTCTCTTAAAATAACCAAAAGAGCCTGAAAATGTAAAATGGGACCCCGAAATACAAGGGAAAGGGGGATGGTAAGAACGGTATATAAAATCACTTTTAGGTGTGATAAAACTTTAAATTTGGCAAACAGATAGAAGGACTCCTCCAGATAACAAAATAAAACTAGAACAGATTGGATAAAATAATAAGGGAGATGGGCATCAAAATTTTCAAAATTAATACTAAAACTACGTCTCTTTGGTAGAGAAGTGATATTTAGCAAGTGGGTTTAGGGATTATTCCAAATAAACATAAAGGTTTGAACATTTTGTATTTTAAAACTGAATTCCGGAAGAAGTAGAAAAAAATTGTTAAGGAATATAGAAAGTAAGATTTGCCAGAAATGTAGAGTGCATCCTCTATTACCTTAACACTATAATACGAACTAATCTTAGTTATCGATAGAGCTAGCTCTGTTATATCGTACTAATTTAATACAACTGATCAGATTAAATTCGGGCAGCGTGCACTGGGGGTTGTGTCACTAGGGCATGATCTTCTATCTTTCCTTCAGGTAAATGCTGGCGTGTTCCCTCTTGATTTAACTCATAGCTCAAAACTATACTTAACCAACCTATATTAATCTTTAACTAATCTAACCTAAGAAATGCAAGTAGTTAAATTATGTTAAAGTCTAATCACGTATAGAGTAATGACATACAGAACTAGCGATATTATACAATTATTTATATATGAAAGGCATCAAACATATTTCATTCCCGACCAAATATTGTCCACACAATGTGTAACTTATTGCTTAAAGTAAACAAAATGTTAACCTACAAACAAATTGTATTTTTTACAAACGTGTTACAATAGTATGAAAGTATTAGTAGTGACGTCATAGTGTGAGTGGGCCAGTAGTGCCGCAGTAGTGTGCTCAGGATTGCACTTCTGCGCCACTCACACTATGACGTCACTTATTGGATAAATCACCGTGTATAGCAGGCAAATAAACGCCACTACAGTTCCACTCACACTAATGGCTCACTCAGCTCCGTTCTTGCATACGGGCTAAACACCTTCAGTTAGGGTTAGCCAGATTCAAGAATGAAAAAAGTGGACTATATAGTCTGAAATCAATTAAAATGGAGAATATTTTAAAATAAAACCAAATACAACGTATAGTATTAACTTTTAATATGAAAATAAGTTAACGTCAACATTGAAAGTCTTAAAGCATAGCGCTGATACCATTTATATAGGCATAGGTATCTAGTGGCACTTTTAAAATGGTCATGCCTTTCTACTGCCGGGGTTCAAACCCCGACTTCTTCGCCACTATTATAAAGTATTTTGCGAGTTTTGAATGGCAACACCTGCAATGATAAAGCGGTCATTTAATTAAATTATTGCGCTGACAAAGAAAACACCTTTAGTCCATTTAGAGCAGGGATTCGCAACCGGAATGTCGCGAGATCGACCAAGGGTGCCACAAGAGTTTTAAAAGGGGGGCGGGGGAGATATTAAGAAAATATATTAACACAAAATAACGAAAACAAATAAAGAGAAGAATGTTTTGTTCTTTCAGAATGACACGTGCCCCGCACAGTGTGTGAGACATTATTGTTTCCCTTTAGATGACTACATATGTGCATGTCTGATGGTATTATTAGATTTTATTGATTTCACATTTTGGCAGGTTAGTGTGTTAGCTTATTGATTTCTAAAGCCAACTTAATCCATAACTGGATTCAGGTATTTCCTTATCGTTCGATTAACTCTGTATTTTAAATAATTACAAAATTAAAACATGGTCAAATGTTTCACACGCTACTTTGATAATTTTGCTTTGGAAAAAAATAAAAAATGTTCAAAACGAAGCGCTTACCAACATAATTTACGTAAGCGTTTTGTTTTTCACATTTTTTATGTTTATGTTTTTTATGTAGCCTAAATTATTGTTACAAGGTTGCCACGGAATTATAAACCCCTTCACAAGGCCATCGCTAGCCTAGAAAGGGCGAGAATCCCTGCTTTAGAGGGAATAAAACAAAATTGTATTTTGAACCTCGTATTACTACTAGTTTGTTCTGACCACGTTAAACTTCACTACTGTGGTAGTAATGAGGAGGCTATAATTTAGGGTTAAATTTACACAAACTTGCGTAGAGAAAGAGTGGGAAACCATTTAGTATCATCCCTCGCACACAGCCAGCCAGTATATGAACCCAAACATGCCCGTCACGATGAAACCGGAACAAGTGAGCTTGACGTTTATTCCGCGTGCTTACTGATACGGGTAACAAGTATGTTACCTATTCTAAAGATAGTTTTAATAGTCAGTTTTCACTATTGTGTATATATTTATATGCCATAGAAACTTGTAATAAATTAACTTAACTAAAAATGTGTTGCTATAATTTCATTTATCAATTCATTTTGTGGGTCAAATAAAGTACGGCTCATTAATATAAACTATATTAATCTTTAGGTTAATAGTTTTCGAAACTATAAGTAAAAACCCGTCAAGTGTCCTCAGCTGGAATTTAAGCACTTAGTCCTACCTCCCCTCTGTTTGTTTAGTTTCTTCAAGCCCAACTTGTGGCTCTACCTTCTAGTATCAAAGGTCAAGGTCAATGTTAATTGTTCTATCCTTGTCAGAACCATTCATTTCTCTCTTTCGCTAGCCCACTTTGCGACCGGCGATTTCTGCCTCACACTAGATAATATTGTTTTGCTTATCTAGGGTGTTAAAAATACTCAAGTAGGCCTATATTTAATTTATATCGTGCGGAGGTTTGAGTGCACGAGTAACATATTTCCTAATCCCGGAAAGACATACTCCCAAGTGGGTTATTGAGAGCCAAAGCAGATAAATTTCAGTGTCTTAGGAGAGGTAGGCCTTTTAGAGGGGGTCATTTTATCATATTTACTCATTTGAAAATCAATTTGGATCATGATCAATTTATAACATGCATGATTCCCCCTAGTTATATTCACTTTTAAAAGCGAGTTAAAACCATAATAATAATAATAATAATAATAATAATAAAAATACGATCTAATAGCTCACAGCTTGACAGTTAAATAAATCTATCACACAATGTGTGGGCTTATTCAACCGCCTTAAAACTCCGAGAACAGATTGAAAAATAAAAATAATTAATTTAGAAGAGCTATTTCAATCCAACTATTTAACGAAACAAAAAAAACACATTCTAAACGGGCAACAAAGACAACAAATCAGCCTAAAAGATTTACCGAGTGTGCCACGTCTGCTAAGAGTGTTATATCACGAGGTTAAGTGGGCGAATCCATTAGCTGGGTCCTTAACGCGCGCTCTCAGAGCCAATAAAGTGGCGTCCAAGTCGACGAGGCCCGCCCGGACTTTTAATTAACAGCAGGACTGACGGAGAAATAGGAGAGCCCGCTCGCTACTCGCCTGCCAAATTTAAATGTGCGTGAAAACTGCGTTCCTTTGAGAGTGTAGAGTGAAGAGAGGAGAGAAAAGGGTGAGACTGACCACGACGGACAGGACGTTCTTAAAGGGCTACCATAGGTTAGCTACGAACCGAGATGTTCACTTTAAAATAAATCAATAGTTCATAAATGAATTAACGATAAAATAATCCAATGTAATCTGGCAGCGCTTTACTTTAGATACAGAATAAAACTAGGAGAGTTCTGCATTAAGTAAAGAGACACGATAAAAACTTTTACATAAATTACATAGATAATTACAGCTCTGCAAAGGGAAAAAAGGATGGATAATTATTTAACACGTAGTGACAGTTAGGGAGATATTTTCAAAGCTTATAAGCTTAATAAATGATTCACCATGTAGCAATGTTGCAAGATCTTACAAGGAAAGAAGACTTTTACCATATCCACAAAATTAAATAGATTTTTACCAGTACCAGGACTCGAAAGCAACATGAAAAGTCCTAATAGTAAGAACTAAACAATTGCGAGAAGAATATTATTCCAGAGTTGGTTTGGGGTTTCAATCATGAGTAGATAAAATGGAGGGGTTTTCGTCTGACGTTTAACCTCTTTCAAGGTGAAATTAGATATCTCCCTTAACATTAATTAATGTCCTCTCTCTGTTCTTAGATTAGTTATTGGAAGTTGCAGATAGTCCAAGCGGTCGGAAAGAAATATACTATGTATATGAACATTCACCAAAATTGGATTATTTTAAGATTAAGTTATTGTAAGTAATTTTACATTTTATTAATGTTTTATTCAAATAAAATGTATATGGCCACCTCATTTCTGAAAGTGTAAAATTACTAAGTCGAATTAATACTAATAACTAGACCATAGTTTTATTTCTATCATTACTTTAAAAAAAATTAGTTTGTACGTCTTAATATAAGTGTATTTTAATTGTTTTTATCACCGCGTCTTACTATTCATTCAGGCTATACGCATATATACTAATTAGGCTTACGCTATTGTGTTAGGGACGAGAAAAGTCGAGTTTATAGGAGGTGTACCCGCATTCACATGGCAGGAAACTGGAAAGATATTTAGGAAAAAACACCCTGAGTACGCCCAACCACGATTCAAACATAGATCTGCCCGTCATGGCAGTCCAGCCTATTGCGAGAGTGACGCCTTAGACCATGTGGCCAAACCAAGCATTATTCAATTGATTAATCCACGGGGTGAATATGATGTAGATAACTGGATGGAATGTACCTACATTAGCTTGGACAGAGTATGAGAAACCCGATGCGACTAACTACCCTCAATGAAACCAGCCGGTATTATAAACTCAAACTTTCCCTCATAAGAAATCCAATCTAATGCATGATTGACGACTTATACCACTTGACCACCAATGTGGGTATTGTCATTAATTAATATCACGTGAATCGCGTCTTACTACCCGCCCGTAGTATAAAAATAATGAGTGCCCTAGCTAAAGGTGAATGGCATATTTGAGGGGTTGAGGAGGGGAGAGTTAAGGGTGTTGGGGGAATGAAAGCACTCCAACCTCTTGAGGGAACACATTTTTATTTTTTTCCGGGGAAGCATTAGGCTTATTATAATATTTAAAAATAAATATATTTAACTCTTTCTTCTAAATTTAAACAATGGCATATTCTCATCAATCAATTCGAGTGGGGCTTAGTCTAATAAAAAGTCCCCCTAGCACCTCTAGCCTCCGCTACTAAAAACAACATAAAATGATGGTAATGTAGTCCTCCGCTGTCGCGGCTCTAAGGGAGACAAAGCGAGAGCGAGTGTTGTGATCCCAATAAACCCCGCAGAGGTGTGCGTGCGAGGCGGGTTGCGTGCGTACGACTTATCAGGCGAACAGACGAGGTCAGGAGTCAAGTGGAAGCCATTAGCACAGAGGCAGCGCCACCCACTGCTCAATAATAAGATTGCGTCATACATTCAGCAGCTCAGAGAGAGAAAGAAATTGGACACAAGGTACTTTGTTCGAGCCCAGGTCACACCTGGATTTTATAAGAATACCATTTTCGACCAGCACTAACATTGATTGAAAACCACTAAAATTTAGCATTGCATAAATATGTTTTATTAGATTCGTTAGTTAAAAAGTTCATCAAAACAGTTATTTATAGCTTCCAATAATACTTCCTTATTATTATTATTATTATTATTAATCTTTGATTTATTAAATAAACGGACTAAGAATATAATTACAATTGCTACATGTTTCTCCCCCGTCAATATAACAACATGTTTTCAAATAATGGTCTTATTATTAAGATCAATGTGTGCTTTCTCGAGGATAGGTCTGTTCTCGAAAATTGCAACTTCGGATTTCGTGCGAAGTCTGTTCCTTGTTGTTTTTTCCTAAAGGATGTAACATAATTTGTGTCCATGTAACCGTCAGGTTATCAGGATATATTCAATGTTTCTGTCAGGTTACTAATATCGATACTTTCCTTTCGATACTAGTATTGTATCGATACTTTTACTGATATTAGTACTCACACTTCGATATAGGATCGGTATCGAAAGAAACAACGCTTTTATTATCTTTATTCATGCTTGGACTAAATGTCTACTATGGTTAAAGAAGGGTACAAAATTGAAAAAATATATTATTAATCATATTTATCTATTAAATAACTTTTCACCAGCTACATTTCCATATACGATTTGAAAGCTGGTATGGTAAAACCTTTTATAGTATCTATTATACCTTCTATCATACCTTCCAAGTTCCAATACAAATAATAGACGCTATAAAACTAAATATGCTATATATAATATGGTTAAATCATAACATTTTCAGTATTTAAATAGATATGCAAGATACAAACATTATTATTCAAAAGTTGAAAGTTGAAAAACTTTCCAGATTAAAATTTCTATACCAATACATACTGTTATAGATATTTTTCTTTCGATACTAATACGATATCGATATTTTTTTGCGATACTCTAAATGAGTACAGTATCGATACCACATCCCTACCCATATCATCTATTTAAGCTAATGTCCGCAAAGTGAAAGTATTCCTTCCAAGGTAAGTTATGTATTTGATACATGTTGTGAGCGATTCTTTCATCTCTAGTCTGACTCCGGCAGTGACGTGGTTCAATGTAGTGGGGCCACGAGGGAAAACTCGATTTGCACACAGGATTGAGAGGAAGGGGTGGGGGTTGGGGGGCGCAATCAGCCCTTGGAGGGCGGAAACTGGGGTGGGGTAGCACCAACCCTTACCCCACACCCTCTCAATCAAGGGGAGTAAAGAGTTGATGTTACTGCTGTGCTTCCAGTCCACTGCGCGTTATATACACTCGGGCTTGGACCTGAGAACACCTCACTTAACCTAACGGACTGTCAAGACTCGAGGGGCGCGCACAGCACTAGGTAACCGCACAGATGCGATAGTTCGTTAAGGGCGGCACCTACATGAGGGGAAATACTCCCCCGGTGAGATGTTTCAAATTAGAATGGCAGTCCTTCAATCCCAAAACTACTAAAACAATCCTCAATCATCTTTATTAAAATATTGTCACTCAGTTATATGATAGCTTTGTTTATATGAGGAAGGCTATTTTTAGCAATTTAACCTGACAGTGAAACTTAGTTGAAAATGATATAATTTCACCTTTTCTGGTTTTTACTTTCTCATACCAAAAGAAAGTATTGTGATCGTGAAAAAAAATCTTGAAATTAAGACGAATATTTACGTTTTATGTGAACATGAACCCTAAAAAGTGGATTTTACAATTCTGTCTGTCTGTCTGCCTATAGTCACGGATTCTAAAAGGTTTGATGAATTTTGTTATAATTTAATATTTAGATTAAACAGGACTACAATACAACATCTTTTTTTCACCACAAACCCTTCAAAGAATGGTAGCTTACTGATTAATAATTTTGAGTTTTAAATTGTTCGAAAATAGCTCCAAATATTTTGTTTAAAATGTATATCTCGGATCACAGGAAGGCAGACATGACATGACAGGTAGCACAGGAAGGCAGACATGACATGACAGGTAGCACAGGAAGGAAGACATGAC